>CAJQZJ010000247.1:2826028-2843720 GCA_907164525.1 Lophiomys imhausi | reverse complement strand
ACACACACACACACACACACACACACACACACACACACACACACACAATAAACATAAAATGTTTATAAAGCAAAAAAGGAAAAGGAGAAAAAGATGACAGTGACGGCTGCCTGTCTAGGAGCTTACAGAGAAGCCCAGTTCAGTTCCTAGCATCCATGCTGAGTAGCACATAATCACTTGGAATCTCGGTTCCCAGGGATCTGACATCATCTTTTGGCCTCTGCAGGAACCTGAAAACACTTGTTTGCCCTCTCCCCACCCCTCTTTCTTTCTACTGCAGAGCCATGGTGGTAGTGAAGGCTGCAGCTGGGGCATCCCAGGCCAGTCACTCCTGCCATGGTTACTACCAAGCCAGGCCAACATCCCCTGCAGAGAGGCAGCAGGCACAGGCAGGAAGGCTGCCTCACCTGTGCAGCTCTGCCCAAGTAGCCACAGCCACATACCTGCTGTTCATTTACCTACTTAGGTGGTGGAAATATGCAGTCCCAACAAAGCTGAGACACCAGGGTGTCTGGTCAGTGTGGGTGGCCCCAAGTATTGCCAGCAGAGCCTGGCTGGTCACAGCCTGTAGAGACAGCCAGCTCTGACATCAAACATTTGTGCCCCACTGGCCCATATGTGCACAGTTCCTAAGGACCCAGCCTCCATGGGTGCAGGCACCCTGGATCCCTCAAGTGATCTTGATGGTGACTGAATAAGAGAGATGAGCCCAGCTGGCAGGAGGGAAGTGTGCGAGTGTGTGTGTGTGTGTTGCACACAGGCCCGTGCTTCAGGAGGAAGGAGGGCTTCCTTGGAGACCAGCATGCTTCACAATACTTTATCAAATTTGCAGATGCTGCAGAGCTGGGTGGGGGCGGCAAATATGCCAGACGATAGAGCTGGAATCTAAAAAGGAGTTGACAGGCTGGAGCGATGGGGTAGGTCTAACAAGATGAAACTTAACAAGGTCAAACGTGTTTATTTCGTCTTATTTATTTGCACCCAGCCTCTGTATACAGAAGGGAAACCCAGCAGCTCTCAGGAGAAGGGGGGTGAAAAGCCCTGTCTCTCTCAGGCTGCAGCTCTCTTCTTATCCCTGCTGGGACCCTGAGGAACCAAGGGTCCAATGGGCAAGGCAAGCGGTGGCTTAATAGGAAAAAGTCACTCCCATTTGCTATGCCACGTCTCTGGCATAGTGGAGGTTTGGGTCCTGGCCAAAGCTGGTACACAGAACCGCTGAGGACTAACTTCCATTGCAGACATGCCTCTGTGTTCCCTCTCCCCCACCTTCCCTTTATAAGACTAGAAAGGAGTGGCAGCCATCCATGTGATGGCTGTTCCCTAGGGAGAAGAGGAAGGGGCTGTGGCAGTGAGTCAAAGATGTTTGTCTACAGAGATTCAGGTCCTGGTGGGAGGGGAGACCCAGCCTGCAGTGACAGGTGGGCAGTGTGATGTTATGGCTTAATGTCTGTTCCCAGCACAGGTGGCAGGGTCTGTGACTCTCTTGCTTCTTAACTATCTGGCCTTGAGTGGCACATTTCCAGACCTCATGTTTCCTGTCTGTAGAATGGGAACATTGCCAGTGACAAACCTCACCTAGGATAAAAGGATAGAGTTAAGCCGGGCGTGGTGGCACACACTACACTCCCAGCATTAGGGAGACTGAGCTGGGACGTGAGTTCAAAGCCAGTCTGGGATTCATAGTGAGTTTCAGGCCATCCCACACTACAAAATGTCATGGCACCTCAACTGATTACAAAAAACAATCTCACTGGGTCACTCAGGCTGGCCCCTTCTCTCCTTGGCTCAGGTGACCCTCCCGCTCAGTCTGTCACATGGATGGGCCCACAGGGCAAGTGCTGTCACTCTGAGTTGTCCTGACCAGGGCCGGCTGCATTGTAAAGCAGTGAGCCCCTGTGCTGGAAGTATGCAAGCACCGCGATGCCCTCTGGAAGGCCAGTGGACAGAGGATGTGAGCATGGCCAGCAGGGGTCAGCGTCTCAGCGGGAGGGAAGGAGCGCTCCTCTGGCTCTGGGAAAAGTAGTGAGGGCTCAGCCTGGCTGCCTTGCTTCAGGGCACAAAGACTTCAGAATGGACGGTCTCAGAGCTGGCCAAAACTTTGACAGGCATCCAGCAGCAGTCTTACTACGACCAGTGGACTCTAAAGTATCCCATGATGAACTCAAAAAGTGTCTCTAGCCAGAAGGGGTGGGCAGAGCAGGCGTGTTGGCTTCCGAGAAAGTGAATTCTAGGGCCCCAGAACAGCCAGACTGGTGGCTGAACTGGGGCCCACTGACCAGTTAATCTTGGCCCAAGGAATGAGGCCTTGGACCCTGTCCCATTGCTACATTTGGGGCCGGTCAGGCCCGCTGCGCTCCACAGCAACATTGCGCCTTCTTAGGCCCAAGGGCCCAGACTGGTACATTAAGAGAAAAAAGCCCAGGGCTGAGAGCTGGCTGAAAGGCAAAGGCTGCCTAGAACTGAAGAAGAAAGGGAGGCTGGGAACTCCAGGCCTGGCAGAGGGAGGAAGAGGCTGTTCCCCTCACTGGCCCTCAGGGTCTCCCTCCTGAAAGGCTGGAAACTGAGCCTAGGCAGGGCCACACTGATGGCCTATATTGGCATCTAAACCAGTCCCTCCCTCGGTATACAGTGTGGTCACTCCTGGCCCCTTAACCCAACCATGTCCCCTTGGGAGTGTGCCAAGTCAAGCAGAAGGAAAAGGGGCAGAGAAGCAAGGAGGTACCTGTTCTCAAGAGGTGGGCCTCCTTGGAGCAGGGAAAGTGAGTCTCCCTGACTTTCAGCTGCACCCCAGGAATGTTCTAGCAACACACAGTAAGGCTAACTCAGCAGTATTTGTCTATGTGTGTGTGTGTGTATGTGTGTCTATGTGTGGGTGCATGTGTGTGTATGTGTGCGTGCAAGCGCGCGCGCATGTGTATCCGTTGGGTAAGGGAAGCAGACTGTGGCTCTGGGCACACAGACACTGTCCCATGCCCAAGCCTGCCAAAGCCCAGTGGAGCCTGTCCTAACAGGAAGAGGCCTGAAATCCCACTTTACAAATTCATTCTTTTCACTTAACCTTTGTCCTGTTTGTTTATTTGTTTGTTTATATGTGTATGTCTGTGTGCCACATGTATGCCTGGGGTCAACAGAAGCCAGAAGGGGGCACTGGAGTCCCTAGAACTGAATTTACAGACAGCTACCATGTAGGTATCAGGAACCGAACATGAGTCCTCTTCAAGAGAAGCAAGTAGAGCCAGGTGGTGGTGGCACATGCCTTTAATCCCACCAGCACTCAGGAGTCAGAGGCAGGCTGATCTCTGAGTTTGAGGCTGACCTGGTCTACAGAATGAGTTCCAGGATAGCCAGGGCTACACAGAGAAACCCTGTCTTGAAAAAACAAAAACCTAACAAAGAGTAACAAAGTGCTCTTAATCACTGAATCATTTCTCCAGTCCCTTGGGTTTTTGTTGTTGTTGTTAACTTGAGATAGTGTCTCACTATGTAGCCCAGGCTCACCTCAAACTTCCTGTGCCTTTGCCTCAGTGTCCCAAGTACTGGGATTACAGGCATATGCCACCATGTCTGGTGGGTTTATTTTGTTTTGTTTTAACTAAAAGTCCACAAGAGTCTCAACCTCAATAATGTCTGCCACAGAAAAGGAGAAAGAGCCCAGGAGAGAGTTGTCATCCACAGCTGGGGTTTACTTTGAGGCCATGAGGCTTTGGCCAGGGCCAGTTCTAAAATTCCCTACAGAAGAGAAGTTCAGAGGCCTCCACTGTCACCCTGGCCTGAAGAATGTAACAGCCTCACACGACACCTCCCAAAAGACAGTTTAACCCATGCTTGTACCCAGACGCGTACCTGTGTGTAAGCATGTGCACATGTGCGTGAGATACTACACACAGGAACCTCCATCCTCACCTTCAGCTAACATATGACATGATATCTGACAGAAGATTTTGGACCCTGAGGACCCATGGGGAAGGCTGGTGCTGTCTCCTCCAGGATATGGCCAAGAACCACATCCCACACACTGGCTTCTGACTTTGTGGTGGCTTCCCCGTGTTCCTGGAGAGTCCGTGGGAAGCTGCTGAAGAGCTGCTGGGTGCCTGAGAGAACAATTAAGCCATCAGCTCCATTAACAGAATTGGTTTCTCTCTTCAACCTCCCTTGGCATTCCTACAAGCCAGCTCTGGTTCCTCTTTCTCAGCTCACTCCACCTGCCATGGCTGCCTGTTCCCAGTCACCCCTGTGAGTCTCCTCAGGCCTGGGAGTAGGGTCTGCTACATGGGCCATATACGTCGAGTCTTTTCCTCTCCTTTTCCCTCTCTTCCTTTAAAAAAAAATGTTTGAGAACTTTATACATATATATAACATGTTTTGATTGAATCTACCCTAACTCCTTCCCCTTCAACTCTTCCCACATCCCTTCCCACTTTCCCCTCATTTCACGTACTGTCTAAGCCCATTGAGTCCACTCAGTGCTGTCAGCTTCTTTGTGGGTGGAGAGTCAGCCACTGGAATATGGGAAACTTTTCAGGGCACGTCTGAAGAAAACCAGCCCTCCCCTCCCCCACAGCACTCGACTTCTCCACATCCATGCCAGAATTTTGGCTGACTTGATCCCGTGTGGATAGTCACAGCCACTGTGAGTTCATGTGTGTAACAACCTTGTCATATTCAGAGAACGCTGTCTCACAGCAGTCCCGTGCTGCCTCTGCCTCTCATCATCCTTCTCCTCCCCTTCCTTCTGTGATGACCCTTGACCTTGAGGGGAGCAGATGCGATGAAAATGTCCCATTTAGGGCTGAGTGCTCTAGCCCTGTGGTTCTCTGTGTCAATCAACATCTACTGCAGAAAGCCCTGCTGATAAATGTTGACTTACACTGTCCTGTGGGCCTAAAGGGAAGTACTTAGGGAACAGTTCAACATTATATCCTTTTAGCACAATAATAGCAGTAAGTTCTCTCCTAGGGCTTCTCCCTACCCGTCCACCCGTCCGTCCGCAGGTTCTTGGCTCAGTTAACAGTACTGTACATGAGTTCTCTCTTGTGGAGCAGGCCAAAAAGCCAATCAGGAGATGGCTGGTTACTCCCAAAACATTCATGCCACTATTGCACCAGTGAGCATCTGTTGGCAGACTGGTCATTATTTTTTTTTGTTGCTGTTGTTTTTGGTTTTTTGAGACAGGGTTTCTCTGTTTAACAGCTCTGGCTGTCCTGGACTCGCTTTGTAGACCAGGCTGGCCTCGAACTCACAAAGATCCGCCTGCCTCTGCCTCCCAAGTGCTGGGATTAAAGGCGTGCGCCGCCACCGCCCGGCTCAGACTGGTCATTATTAGGGTGAGTTTAAAGTCAGGTGTGGTGCCACAGGCTTGCAATCCCAGTTTCTCAGGAGAAGGCATGGAAGCAAGAAGATCAGGAGTTCAAGGTCACCCTTAGCCATGTAGAGAATTCCAGGCAGCCTGAGGTACATGTGGTTCTGTGTCTAAATAACCCTACCAATTAATCGATAATAAATGGGGTGTATGGATAAATAGAATAGTGTCTTCATTACTTCTCTCTTGTTATGATAAGACACCATGACTAGCCGGGCGTGGTGGCGCACGCCTTTGATCCCATCACTCGGGAGGCAGAGGCAGGCGGATCTCTGTGAGTTCGAGGCCAGTCTTGTCTACAAAGCAAGTCCAGAACAACCAGGGCTGTTACACAGAGAAACCCTGTCTCGAAAAACCAAAAAAAAAAAAGACACCTTGTCTTCTAAGGCAACCTATAGAAGAGTTCACTTGGGGGCTTACAGTTTCAGAGGGTGAGTCCATGATGGTGGAGCAAGGACACTGTGACAGGGACAGCTGAGAGCTCACATCTTGATCTGAAAGTAGCAGGCAGAGACAGCTCACTGGCAATGATGTGGGCTTTTGAATCCTTAAAACTTACTCCCAGTGACATACTCCAACAAGGCTACATCTCCTAATTCCTCCCAAACAGCTCCACCAACTAGGGACCAAGTTTTTAAACAGTTGAGTCCATGGGAAACCATTCTCATTCAAATCACCACAAGTAGTAAGATAGTGAGTGTAGCTTTTCTTTCTTTTTTCCTTGTGTTTTGTTTTTTTGGTTTTTTGTTTTTTTTTTGATACAGGGTTTCTCTGTGTAGCCCTGTCTATTTTAGAACTCTCTCTATAGACCTGGCTGGCCTTGAACTCAAAGGGATTTTTGTTTCACTTTATTTTTTCCATGCAAAACCTGTAGTCCCCTACATTTAATTAATTTGCCTTGGGGGTGGGGGGGTTGTTGCTTTTTCTTTGAAGAAACTTTTGAAGTTTCTACCTGACATAGTTTATCCTCAGACGATCTGACTGCCCTCATGGCTCACTCTGGTGTCATCCTTAGAAGTGTGTGCTTTCCTTGACAGAGTCCCCAAGCCTACAAGACCCTAAGGTCCTTTGGAAGAGCAGCAAGTGCTCTTTGCCACTGAGGCATCTCTCCAGCCCCAAAAATGTCCACTTTAATGACACATTCCCAGTGAGGCTGTCCCTCACTCTCTTCTTCAAGCTGAGAGCCCAGAGTTTCACCCTGCCCCTGTGTTTATTCTATGACTCAGTACTTTGCCCCCAAGACAAAAGAATTTTGATTTACCAGCTTGTCATCTCTGCTTCAGGGAATCCCCTGAAGTCCTCTGGGGTTAGGGTCCACATCCAGCTCCTTTCCCATCAGCTCCAGGCTGCCCTTCCCAGCTTCGGTGGCCTTTTGGTCCAAGAGTGTGCCCGGGCTTGGCATGTTCTAGTCCTATGCCCCCTCAGTAAGATTAGAAACAGGGCCAGAGCAGTGAGGACTGGAGTTTGGGAGGTCAAAACAGCTCAGGCCTATGGGCAGCCTCCTGCCTCAGACATAAGGCTTATATCCCAGCCTTGGCCTGGAGGACCAGGCAGTAGGTGGGTAGTTAGTGTAGAATCAGACCAGACCAGAGGGATCTCTAGGGCTCAGACGGGCTCCTCTGGGTCTCCATCTCACTAAGTCTCAGCTAAACTGCTGAAGCCCTTTAAGGGCCCCCAGAACTTCAGAGCCTCCCAGGAGTCTGTGCCTCAGTTTCTCCACCTTCAAAATGAGATAGACTAGCACTGCCCCACAAGGATAGTAGAGAACTAGTGGAAGGTACTTGAATATGTCTGTTGATGGTGCTGTCAAAACATTGTGATTTGAGCCCCTGCCCTCGCTGCTAGCACCCATCCACTTCCCTGCCTCTCTTCGTGGATCCCCCAAGTCCCCTTCACTGTCTACAGAGCCTCTCCCAAAACAGAGATGAGGGCTTGAGAGTGGTGCTCCCAAAGAACAAATTCCCTGACCATCGACACGCCCAGGCATAGGGACGGGGCGGGGGGCGGGCCAAGGATGGATGGCCACTGTAGCCCCACTTGCTCAGCTCAGCAGAAACGAGGACTGGTATAATGGGCTGGCGGCCCCCAGCTGCAACCAACTTCATTTTCTGCCACAATTAAATGATCGCGGGTATGTGCTCATGTTCACTTATTCAATTACCTGAAGGACTCTCAAAGAAATAGCCATAAATAATGGGCCAGCTGCTCCTCTCCCTCAGCTGACCCTCCTCCCATCAGCGCTGAGTCCCCCCAGGAAGCCCTCCCTGCTCTGGCCACAGCCTGAGGGTGGGTGGATAGGGATGAACACTGCCCAGCTGGGAACCTCTGGGGGCCGCCTTGGGTTTCCTCATCTGTCTAATGAATGAGCTGTCTGCAGGAGCTATAAAGTGTCACCTTCAAAGAGTCTGTGGCCCTGGTCTCACCATTGACATAGGGCACCTCAGGAGGGCGGAAAGGGGGACCCCACACAGTCAGCAGCCACCCTGGAGTCTTCCAGAAATACCATGGTCTTCTAGGTCTCTGCCTTTACTGACCCACTTTCTGTTCCCTCTACCTACTGTCTGTCTCTCACTCACTATATATATATATATATATATGCTACATACATACTGTGCAAGCTACAGTGCACACGTAGAGGTCAGAGAATGGCTTTCAGGATTCTGTTCTTCCCTTCCACCATGGGGGACTAGGAGTCCAACCTAGGTCATCAGGTTTGGTGGTAAGCACCTTTACCTTCTGCCAGCACTATACACATATTGGAGGCAGGGAGGCTGGCTTCCAGTTGGCTATGTGGTGAAGCCAGGAGCATCACTATGGCAGTTTATGTGGTGCTGAGAATTGAATTCGTTGTTTTGTGCGTGTTAGAGGAGGAGGACTCTCTTTGCCAACTGAGCCACATTCCCAGCCCCAGATCACTCACTTCGTTTGTTTATTTGGTTTTCTCAAGACAGGGTCTCTCCATGTAGTCCTCACTGTCTTGGGACTAGTATTGTAGATCAAGCTGATCTTGAACTCAGAGATCCACTTGCCTCTGCTTCCCTCGTGCTGGGATTAAAGGCATGGGCCGCCACCACCTGGCTCACTTCTTGTCTGGGGACTCCTACACATATTTCAAGGCCCCACCACTTACATGCTGCAGCTCCTGGGACGCCTGTACCCTCACCCCCCATGGTAAGCAGGTCGGTCTCTTCCACAACCTGTCATCTGTCTTGGACTTGAGAGAGAATCCCAGCTTTAGTTATTGTGTGGGCATACTTGTCATTCATGAACTGAATACAGGGTTGGAATGTGTGCCCATTGTATTCCTGCTGCTTCCAACCCCCTGTATGGCCTGGGTCACCACTTCTAATCATAGCAAAAAATAGGTAGTGTGGGGGCCCTTGTGTCAGAACCTGCATCGAGTGTTCTTTACTTGCATTGGAATGTCACAATATTCCTAAGAAAATCATCCCTGCTTTGCAGATCAGGAAACTGGGGCTTGGTGAAGTTGAGGTGGGTCTCACGGTCGGTCAAGGGCTGAGCCAGGAATTTGTATCTGGACTGTCGACATCCACAGTGTAACCCAGTAGGCAGTAAAAGGAACTGTCAGTGGGTGGGACTTGGGACAAGTTCAATTCTTCCTCTGGCCACCAAGAAGCCCAGCATGTCCTTTCATCTTTCTGTAGTGTCCCTTTGTCTCTCTCTTCCTCTGTGAAATGAAAGGATTGTAGCAGGTGGCCACCAAGGCCCTGGAGTTCTGATATTCTGGGACTTTCTGCAGAGCTCTGCTCGGGCAGTGAGCCAACAAAGCTGTTAAAAAATGGAGCCTGGAAGATGCCCTGGGGCAGCCCCCTCCTTCATGTATGGGCCAAGGGGAAGCAGCCTCTTCTGAGGTGGGGGAGCCCTGGACTCTGGAAAGAGGGGCAAAAAGCCAGATGTGGTGGTGGGTCCCAGCACTCAGGAGGCCCAGCCTGAGGCTCAGGAAACTAAGGTTGTCCTGGAGTTGTACAAGCCTTAGCTACGTGGGGGCGAGGCTCGAGAGATCTGTTGGATGTTAAAGTGTTTGAGCATCAGATGACCCAAGTTCACTACCTCAGGTTAAAAACAAAACAAACAAACAAACAAAACCAAAACCAGGCATGGCGGCATGCAGGATGGTAGTCCCAATAGTGGAGAGGTGGAGACAAGATCCGTGGGGCCCACTGCTCAGTCATCCTAGCCTACTTATTGAGTTCCAGGCTAGTGAGAAATCCTATCTCAAAAAACAATTGGCAGCAGAGGAAGGAGACCCAGGTTCTTTTGGCCTCCGCATTCACCCACAGGCATGCCCCACCCAACACAAGCACAGACTTAAACACATGGAGAGAAAGGAGAAAAACAACAACAAAGAAAAAAGTTCTCAGGATCGGCAGCAAGATGAGACAAGGGCCTGGTGCTGACTTCTGCCTTCTGGCATTTTGAACCAGGCAACCACCATCTTGGGTAGTTCAGCTGTGCCCCCTTGCAAAAGGCTCATTGCATCTGGGCTTGCTGACTATGTGCAGTCTTGTGGAGGGTGGGAGGTCACGAGACCTCCCCCCGAGTATCCAGTATATGGGCCTGGGAACTTAGAGGCAGGGCCTCTATGAGTCAGCCTCCATGCTTGCTGGGTAAAAGCTTTCCAGGTGCAGCCTTTTGGGGAGGAGCACCCACATCCTATAAGTAAACCTTCATCTAGTCTCCGTAGGGAAGCCTAGGAAACTCACTGGTCCACCAGAGTAAACTGGCAGATTTCTGCCTCAGGTTGTCGCTGGGACCTAACACTTAGGTGAAGGGATGAACATTGCTTATGCCCCGCAACCCACAGAAGGAATTTTAGCGACAGATGGTCTTGGCTTTTGGCCACCATAGAGGACTCACAAACGCTCCTCACGGGCTGCTTAAGAGCATAGGAACATCATGGCCGTGTGGCAACTGTAATGTAATAGGGTTCTCAGGGATGCTTGTTGGTTTGCTGGTTCTTCCGTGGGTTAAAGATCAACATGGGTCCCTACTGAGAGCTGTTTCAGCTTAGTGACCACAGACCCAGGTCCTAGTGTCACCCTTAGCCAGAGGCCCTTTACCCTAGACGTGAGCTGAGGGAAGGAAATTGTCACCCAGCATACTGTCCCCACTGCAGCCACATGCAGTGCTCAGAGTTTCTCCTCCACTGACAGCCCTCCCAGACCCACGGTGGGTGCATGAAGCTGAGACAGTAAACTGCTGGGGCCACACTGATGGTCCCCTGATGCTGGGGTGTGGGGTGGTGATGGTTGGTTGGCTAGGTTTATGGTTTCGTTTGTGTCAGGCTGGCCTTAACTCATGGCAATCTTCCTGCATCAGTCTCCCAAGTTCTGGGATTACAAGGCTAAGCCACCATATCCAGTTGAGGATGTATTTGTGTGACTCTGGGATTATGACAGTAAGATAGGGATTGAGAGGTGGGACACAGAACCTGGCTCAGCCACACACAGCTGGGTGAAGTGGTCTCTGCCTGACTCCTCAGCTGAGAAGATCACAGCCTCACTTCAGGAGGTTGTGGGAGAGCTGGGTGAGGCCTAGTGCAGCTAGCTCTCCAATACTCACCAGCTGCTCCTACTGATGATGGCTGCACAGATGCCATCTCCTACACACACACACACACACACACACACACACACACACGCGCGCGCGCGCGCACTAAGACGCCATCTGCCAAGGGAGACATCCTATTGCCTATCCAGGGATCCAAGTGTTGACACCCCAGCTGCTTCCCAGGCAGATTCACAATATATTGACTGACAGTTCAGTACCCCTGATCCTGCAGTTTGTGGACACCTGGATTTGTTGGAGTAGATGGAGATGAAAGGGTGTGGTGAGAGTTTTCCTTATAAACAAGCAAACAAACAAACAGTTGTAATTCCAGGTGTGGGATATGGGGCTGCTTCAGTTTGCCCACAGCTTTTAACTATAATTGTCTCTTGTGCTCTAGCAGGGGCGTGGTTTAGTCAGCTGCAAATAGTTTAATTCTGAGGACTCTAGGGAGGGTATAAATGTGAGAGCCCAGTGGTGGCTCTGAGATGGAGGAGCCAGGAGAAAGAAGGGAGTGGCTGTTGCTCTCCCTGCCATTGCTCCCCTGGGCTGTTGCTGGTTTGTTCTTCTGCTGCGTTTGCTGTTGCTGGGCTGCTGGTTATTCTGATCACTGAAATTGGTATTGCCCCAAAGAACCTGACGACGACCCTAGCCAGCAAGTAGCTCAGAGACCTATGTCTCTTTCCCCTCTAGCCTTCTTTCTCTCCCACCTAGTGTTGGGAGGAATGGGGGTTGGAAGGAATAAGGCTTGGAAGGGAGCTAGAGAGGTTTAAGCCCCAATAAAACAGATAAAACACATATGCCAACAGAAGGGAGCACCTGTAGTCATCTAGATCCCAGGAGGTCTTGCAACTGTTGAAAACCCAACAGGAGCCCATGTAGGCTCAGGGGCAGAGTCTGCGCAGAGTCCAATACCCAGCCGGGGTGGGCACCAGGTTGGCCAGGTCTGCAGGGAGAGCTGATAAGGAGAGCTGCAGACTGCAGGCCTCACCTCTGTGAAGACCCAAGTGTACTTCATGCTGGCTTCCTAAAAATCCTTGTGGCAATGATAAAAAGATGGAGGGTAATGGCCGGTGGTGCAGTGCTGGGGGGTGGTGTTTGTTTGTTTTTGATACCAGGTCTCATGTATCCCAGGCTGGTCTTAAATTACGCAGCCAAGGATGACCTTGAATTCTGATGTTCTTGCCTCCACCTCCCAAGTGCTGGGATTACAGGCATGCACCACCACATGTGGCTGGAGGTGGGGCATCACTGGAACAGGTCAGCAGCCACCCGTGTTTACGAGGCGGGACAGAGTGATGACCTGTCCTGGATACTGGTAGTGTTGTCTGAGAGCTGGGACACTGGGTAATGGGAACAGGGAAGGGGCAGCCAGTATGGAGGGACACCTCAGAGCCATGGTGACCTAGTCTGGGGTCCCAATTATCAGAAGCCAAGAAGAGAAGTACTGTCCCACTCTGCAGGCCAGACATTGAAAAACCAGAACCCAGAACTTGTCCACATATTTGCTTGTTCGATTGCTCAGAAAACACCCACAAGGCAGCTGGCGCTGAGACAGATGTGGAGCAGAGCAGCAGGCCAGGCCCTACCCTGGAGGAGAAGGGACAATCAGGGAATCACCACACACAGGCTGGTCTAACTGCTCAAGAGAGATGGAGGTGTGTCAGGAGGTGAGGGTTTCACAGGGTGATTCTCAAGCTGGAATCTACTGGATGAGGAGAAGACATCCAAGCAGGGTGGTGAGGGAAGGGTCCTGGGGTCAGATGGAGCAGCAGGGCTTGGGCCTGGGCCAGGGGAATCAAGGAGGCACCACTGAGGAAGGCAGGGCTGGGTGCTGCAGAACGATCAAGGCCTTATTCTAGGAACAGGAGGAGGCTGTAAATGGATCATAAGTGTAGTGCTGAAGCATAGTAAGGTCACCGAGGAGCAGGAGAGGGGTGGGCCGGGCAAGGGTATATCAATTGGAGAATGTTTGGGGTTTAATGATGGGTGAAGGTGACAGCAAGGGGAAGTCCAGCCTGCCCCAGAGGGACCAGCCCATTCCTGTGCCTTGAAGGGACTGTTCTGCAAACAGCTGGACAATATATGTGAGCCCCAGCGCCCCCAAAGATGGCATCATACACATTGGTTCCCAGGACACATTGTTGTGCTAGTCAGGGCTGACAGCAGAAGACCTGGGTATGGCCAGGGGAGGGGGCTGTGGGTGGACAGAGGTCCTGGAGAGAGGCTGAACAAAGGCATCTGAGAAGTGAAGCCTGGCTTTGGAAAAATGGCACAAAGAGAGAGGCTGGCCAGGGCTAAGGACAGAAATAAAGTGTCCTACTTGATTACATAATAGAAAGCTCCTGCAGCTCGGGTGTTCTGTAATAGCTGTGTCCCTCAGTCGCACAGGAGGGCCCGACAGTGTTAATTAGATGAGAAACAAGACAGGTGGGACCTGGGTCTTTATAATAATAATGGGAAACAGGTAGTGGCCCTCCTCAAGACCTGGGTTCAAGTCCAGGCTCAGCCACTCAGTGGCCACCTTGCTTGGCTGAGAAGCTTCAAACTTCTAGACTCTTAATGGACTGCTCAGTCCTGGGTGGCTCCAAAGTTCCCAGAACAGGCCTGTGAGGGCAGTCAAGGGGGGAGGGGGGAAGCAGAAGAAACCAGAACAGTAACCAGAGCTGTGCACTGGGTGGGGCTGGGCTCAAGCAGGCTCAATTCCCTGGAAAATGTGCTTAGCAGCCTGGCTGGGGAGTAGGCTGGCATACATGGGGTCAATTGCTCTTGTTTGTTCTTTAAGTACTAGGGATAAATCTAGGCCAAGATCAGCATGCAAGCATTTTACCTTCAGAAAGATCCCCTAATTTACCCCATCCCGTGTTCAATCAGGGTTCATTCAGGGCATGGGGGAACTCTCACAGTGAGGCCTACTCTGTCCTATCTGGTGTGGGGAGGTCCACAGCAGAGGAACTGTGAGGAGATAGGAAAGGAGGTCAGGAGGAAGAGGCAGAGAGGATGGGTGCCCTCAGTGGTCCCAGCTTCTCTGCACACTTGGGCCTTTGTGGCCATACATCAGATAATTATCTCTTGCTACTCAGGCCTTGAGAGGGGCACAGCTTGAGCAACCTGAAGGACAGTGAGGACTGATCCAGGGCCACCTAGACCTGACGTCTGTCCTTTACCCCCACCTCTACCCTGCCATCTCTCTCTCTGGCCAGATAATCACTGGACCTCACCAAAGCCTCCTCAGTCCATCTTCTCTCCCACTACCTCTCCCAACAGCACTCAGAGGCCCCTGGGAGGAGGTTGCCTGTGGCCTCTCTTTGATCTACTCTCCCCAGCGTGCTCTCTTCAAAGCGCAGCCAGCCTGTAACTGCCGACCTCAGGCTGATTTCCAGCGGTAATATGTTCTAGATCCCTTGGTTCCTCCAAGAAGCTCCAGGCTTGGGCCTGAGGTCTGCTCCAGCCCATTTCCCATCATTCCTGGTCACTTGGCTTCCCCCTGCTCACCACCTTGCTCTGGCTGGGTCTTCACTCTCCCCTCACCAGCAGGCATCTTCTCCGTCCTCGTCCTGTTGCTCCTTCCATTCTCAGATGGTCATCTCTAGGTCCGATCTCTGCCCCCTCTGTTCTGACCGGCTCCCCTGTTGGGAAAGACTGGTACCATGGGGCCTCCAGTAGGTGCTTATTGGCAATTGCTGGCTGGTTGGCTGAGGGATGGCCTTACTGTGGGTTTCAGAGTCTCTGAGGAGCCACAACTTGAGGCAATCTACCAGGAGGAAGCTGGGAGTGGGTTGGGTCAGGGGTGTCAGGTGGGAGAAAGGACATGGCCTAGCCCAGCCTTGTCCTTAATTCTGAACAGGGACAGAAAACAAAACAGAGACGGCTGGGGATGGGCTCAGTAGGTCTGCAGGCACTCTGTGTATGAGACCCTGGGTTGTATCCCAGCATCAAATAAAGGGCAAGTGAGAAGGCTCAGCAGGTAAGGCCACATGCTGACAGGCCTGACACCAAGTTCAGTCCCTGAAATCCTCGTGGTGGAGAGAAACAATGCCTACAAGCTGTATTCTGACCCCCACAGGCAGGTCATGGCTTGGGTGTGCCCTCTCAGGTGCACACACACAGATATATATGAATATATTATGTATATGTATATATTCAAGTGTTTTTAGTAAGTAAATAATGAGGGACTTTGTAATGATTAGCACCTGGTGCTCAGAGCCAGTCAAGATGGCTGAGCTGAATTCTCTCCCCTACCTCCTCCTCCCCAAGCCTGTCCCAACTTCCTATTTCCCCCTCCTCCTCTTCTTTCCTCTCTCCTTTCTCCTCCCTCCCAGACCCCTGGCTCTGCTCCAGAGCTGTGGACACCCAGCTGACACTCGACATACCAGCTCCAGAGGATCAGATGGCTTCCCCTACCCAGGCCACGGCAGCCTAGTTCTGGGCAGGAATCTCCACCAGCACTCAAGTGGAGAGAGCTGGACTGGGCCTTTTCCCAGGCTTGCAGGCAGAGGAGGACACTGAGAGACAAGTGTCCCTATTGTGCACTTCCTGACACCCCTAGAAGGAGGCTCCGGTGAGTGCAGCTTTGGTGGAGGATGGGGAAGAGCCATCTTGCTGAGCCAGGGTGAGGGACAGAGTATCAAGGCCTCAGGTCATGGAGTAGCTTCGCTGCTGGCTGATTGGGACTGCCAGGGGATATAGACAGGTTGGAAGTGTCTGTGGCTTGGAACTCATGTGCATGTACGTGTGTGTGTGTGTGTGTGTGTGTGTGTGTGCGCGCGCGCGCGCGCGCACACATGTGCGCGAAGGTGCTAGAAATATCAGCAATTTAGAATTGTGGGCATACATTCTTCCATTTCTTCCTGTCTCCTTAACATGACCCTCCCCCTCTTTCCGAATGCACTAATGTGCTCCTCTGGCCCACACATGGGCAAGCCAGGTCTGTCTGCACCAGGGGCTGTGGGTTATGAGTGAAGGGCTGGAACCAGCTACTTCCCTTCACACTAGGTTAAACCTCCACAGAGGCAGGCAGGCAGGCATCCAGGGAAAGTCCCCTATACTTTTGAGCCAGGGATCAACATGTCCTGTCCCATCAGCCCCACCCTTCTTCTGGGATGGGCTGAGGGTTGGATGACGTCAGTACCTGTGGGAAGTGCCTTGAGGCCTGGGCACAGAGGCACCCGGAAAAGCGTGGGTGATAGAGGTAAGCCACCACCGAGAGACATTTATGGGAGACAGAGCCAAATCGCCAAGACTGGTGGTGTCTGCTGCCATAGATGGTGGCAGAATCTTGGGGACCCCACTCCTGCAGGCTCTTCAGTGGACCTGAGCCAGCCCTATAATCTCAGGATCATACATGGCATTATGAGAGGAGGACCCAGTCCCACCTCTTTGCAATAGGGTTTCACATAAGCTGGGTTGGCCTTGAACTTGCCATGTAGCCAAGTCTATCCTTGAATCCAGATGCTCCAGCATCCAATTCTCAAACCCTAGGGCTACAGGTGTACACCACCATGCCTAGCTGAGCTTTAGTTTTTAAGCTGCCAGTTTCTTCATTTTTCCTCATGAAAGAACCTATGGGAGCATGGAGAGGATGCTACGGGGCTGCCAGACACACTTGTATAGCCCGCACCTGGTTCTGAGTCTTACCACACTTACTTCACAAACTACAATGAAGATATAGCGATGCTGAAGTCATTTCTGAGCAGCACAGTCCCCTTCACAACACACCTACAGGCTCTGACAGGACCCCAGTATCGTGATCCTGCTGCCTACAGATGCACATCTGCGCCCGGATCAGGCTATTTACCTAGTTAAAGCTTTGTTAGACCAAGAGCTGATCCCGCCTTTAGGAATCCTCTCCACCTGCAGAGGCCCTGCACCCTCTAACTCTCCCGTACACATTCTTGTTACAAATGGGGAGTCTGAGGCAAGAGCACCTCCCGTGGAGGTGTTCCTGCATCTAGGCTTGCCATGCTCTAGCGGGAACCTAAGAAGCCTTCCTCTGCCCTGGGTGCCCTCTGTCCTTGTCTGGGGTGTGTTCTGGGCTTCCTCTGCCCTGGGTGCCCTCTGTCCTTGTCTGGGGTGTGTTCTGGGGCCAGCAGCAGCCCATCCTGCTCTGCACAAGCAATTGGATAAATCCTTCCCAGACAGAAATCCTTATGGTTGCTGTCTTGTTCACTAGCAGCTGCCAGGAACAGCAATAAACTTTATGAACATTGGTTGTTAGGGAAGGAACCCTGCAGGCTGGTTGGGGAGGTGGGAGTATGGGGTATGGGAATGCATGGCCCAGTGGCACTCTGCCCCCATGTGGTCGAGTGTACCCACATGTGTGCCTAATTGTTTTTCAGACTCTGTTGGTCCCTGTCCCTGGTGAAGAAGCAGAGGCCATAAGAGGAGATAGAACCCAGTCTTGATGGCTTCAGAGCTTTTTTAAAGACAGTCTCAGCTGGGCATGAGAACTTCAGCTGCAGGCCATGCACTTGGGTGTCAGGTCTGGACAAACTGAGGGTGTCCCCAAAATATGCCCATTGGTTGTTGGATGTGGAAGAGTTGCTGGCTTTAGTTTTCAGACAGCGTTAATCTCTCTCTGGGCTTCCTGCCATCGGCATGGATGCTGGTGCCCTCTGCCGGGTGAAGGTGTGCTTGCAAGTCTTGCTAAGAGAGTCAGTCCAGAGATGGCTGATGCACCGAGCTCTGGTGGGAAGGAACACCACACATGCAGCACATGCACACACACACACACACACACACACACACACACACACACACACACAC
>CAJQZJ010000247.1:2760696-2820728 GCA_907164525.1 Lophiomys imhausi | reverse complement strand
AAAGGGCATCTGATAATAATGCCCCCCCCCCCAGCAAGCTGGGAGCTGGTGGGCACAGGCTAGGCTAACAGGCCTTGGTTCAAATCCTTGTTCTTCTCATACCAGCTGGTGCACACAGGAAAGCCTCTTGACTGCTGTATGCCTCAGTTTCCTCTGCTGGAAAGTGTGCTGGCAGCACCAGTTACCTCATAGGGTAGTTTTCAGCTCAAACAATCTGTCTAAAGTATCCAAAATGCTGTGTGACATACAACAAAGACTGCATGTGTGGCAATACAAGGGATGACATGGCCAAGGCTAGGATTGGCCTCTGAGAGCCATGCCTGGCAAGTGTGGGGCCGGCCCCAGGGGGACCAGAGTGAGGCAAGAGCCTAGCCTCCTTCCAAGAGTGTGGTTATAAATGAAATAACAGACTAGCCATGCATCTAGTTACCACAAGTGCCACTGCCTGGGGACAGGAGAGTCTCCACAGACTGGCATACAAGTTATGGGGGATGTACTACCTTGGCCCATGTGGTCTGGGTCTCCTTCCCTTATCCACACATACCCCCAAATTCTCTAGGATTCTAAAAGCCACTCCCCCTACCCCACTCCCACTCCACACCAGTGACCTCATTCCACCGCAGGATGGAGATTCAGAAAGAGCCCTCTGGGTTCCTGGCCCAGACTCTTGCTTCACTCCCTTCCCCAATGCCTCGCCAGACCCCTCAATATTGTAAGCATTTGCACAGGTTCCAGGCACAGCCTGTATCCCTTCCTCCTCCAATCGATACACTTAGGGTCTGGAGGACATGGGCTGGTAAGGGGACCCTGTGTGGGGACAGGGATAGGCCAGACTTGGATGTTCCATACTATGGCATGCTGGCAGTCCAGGCAGCCGGAAGAGCCTCTCTAACCTTAGGTCCTGAAGAAAGCGATAGGCACTGCTGTGTGTAGACCCAGCCAGCCAGCCAGTCGGCCATGCCCAGGGCCTGGAGTGAAGGTCAATTAGAGGGTTAATGATGCCCAGTGCTGCCCAGTCGCATGGCAGCCAGGAGTCCAGCAGAGGGAGAGGTATTAATAACTTGTGGTGAGGGCCTCGCTGTGGGAATGTCCTCTCAGATGGGACAAACACTCTGCAGAAGAGCCTCCCCTCACCGGCTCCTTGGCACTCTTCCGAGACAAAGTCAGAATGACTTTAGAAACTGGTTTTCTAGAGTTCCTGGGTTTGTTCTGGGTAAGGCAAGCCCACCTTAGGGAGCTCAAAGGAGATGGTGGCTGCAGGCTCAGGGAACCTGTGTCCTTGTCTTAATTCTGTCTCCGATTCTACACCCTGGTCTACTGCACAGAGAAACTGAGGTCCAGATGGCTTCAGAAACCTGCCCAAGGTCACACAGCAATCGTATATGACGGTCATAAAAAAATAACACAAATCGCTGGAGCATACCTCCGCTCTACAGAAATAAAACAGCCCTGTCAGACAGTGGGCACCCAGTAGCTCTGCTTGCTTCTCCCTGGGGTAGAGATGGATATTTCCAAAAGAAAAGAAATATGGCCGGGCGTGGTGGCGCACGCCTTTAATCCCAGCACTTGGGAGGCAGAGGCAGGCGGATCATTGTGAGTTCGAGGCCAGCCTGGTCTACAAAGCGAGTCCAGGACAGCCAGGGCTGTTACACAGAGAAACCCTGTCTTGAAAAACCAAAAAAAAAAAAAAAAGAAAAAAAGAAAAGAAAAGAAATATGGCAGGAGAAGTCAAAACTAGACCCTGGGCCTGGAAACTTGCATTTGTGTAGGTGGCTTGATAGTTTTAAATGTTCAAAAGGTGCAGGATGGTTACTTAAGGTCTCCCTCATCCTTGATTCATGGAAGCTGACCACGCCCTGTCACTCAACAGATTATTCCAGAAGCAGTGGACTCATACTAGTTTTAGGGCCCATGAGCAGCACACCCCTTCTTCATACAATTTCTGCTTTCCATTTTTTTTTTCCCCAGAGAAGTAGGCTGCCCGGAATCACCTGCACTGGGACAAAGAGAGAGGCGGTCAGGGACCACCTACAGCCCACCTGGTGGGGTCAGCAGCTTCTGCCTCTTGCCTTCCTTGAGAGGACTTGGTGGTGCCATGGTGGTGCAGCATAGCACTGACAAGGGGAGCACCGGGGTAGGCGTGCAGCTGGAGCCCTTCCTGCACCAGGTCGGGGGCCACCTGAGTGTGCTGCAGTATGATGCGCACACAGTGTGCAAGCCCCTTGTCTCCCAGGAACAGAAATTCTATGAGTCCCTGCCACTGGCTATGCAGTGCTTCACTCCACAGTACAAAGGTGAGTGGGGGTGGGAGACAGGCTCAGATTCATTCATAGCTGCTGTCACTGGGCAGAAAGTCTAAGGGCTGTACAGTGACAGCCCTCTTCCTGGCAGCCAGTGTCTCTGTGCTAGTATGTCTCTGAATTTCTCCAAGTCTCCAGATCATGGGTGTTCATGGATTTGGAGATAGGTCAAGCTACTCAGCTTCAAAGAATTGGGAATGATGTCGAGAGACCCCCAGTCCTACTGGGTCCTGACAGGGTATTCTTCTCTGTGCTTTGGGAGCATTGTGGGTGTGACTACAGCTAAGTATATGGCTAAAATAGGACCAAGTGAGGCCTCTTTGGCCTCCCTCTGGAGATCCAGGACATGGGAATCTGGGACACAACTTGGTTAGGAGTCCAGAATTTCCACTCCATACAGGCAGGGTAAAGGCCAGGCTGCCTTCCGGTGGGTGCGGCTGGAAAAACCGAGGCATGGGCAGGGTGTGTCCCGGAGCCGAGCACAAGATGGTGTGGGAAGAAAGAGCTCAGTAGAAGGGATGTGCCTTCTGGCTTTTTTTGTCTGGTACCCTGCTCAGATCCAAGAGTAGGAGTTTGGTCCACACTCAGGGGTCGGTAAATGAGGTCCTATAGAGTCAATTGCAAGGTGGCACCCCACAGCTAGTGGCCCCCAGAGGACAGGCCCTCTCTAAAGAGTCTTAGTCTTTCATGACTGAGACCCTGTTGCCAAAGGGTCTGCAGGGACAGCAGGTAGGCCACTCAAGCCCTTCAGACACCCACTGTGCAGGGCCGGGGATGTTCCCTCAGGCTTCAGAGGAGTGCTTGCCTAGTACTCATGGAGCCTTGGTTTGCATCCCCAGCAATGTGCGCTGGGTGCCCCACGCCTATCATACTCTTTCACAGGAGGTAGAGGCGGGAGGACCAGAAGTTCAATCAGCTAGGCAGCAAATTCAAGGCTCAGAAAATAGCCCTGCTGTGTTCAGTGGTCAGGACAACTGGGAGGCCAGATGCCTCTGAGCTGGTATTTCTGAGTGTGAGTTTCATCAGGGCTCCTGGATTCCATTCTAGGCCTGTCAATCAGAACTCAGGGTCAGGAGGAGTCAGGCTCAGGGATCATAGACCTGAATGAGAAGGTCTGCTACATGCAGCTAGACCATGTGCCTGGATATGATCTCTGGGCCTTGTTTTGCGCTGGGCCTCTGTGATGAGATGGTTCACCCTCTCGTTCTGGGAGACAGGGCAGTAGGCTGCCTGTGGGGCCCCACTCTTGCCTGCCCTGGTTTTCCCCCACAGTCTTCCAAGGCCACAGGCCAGTGCTATCTGGTTAGTTGTGGGTCATTGTTTATCTTATCAGAGCACCCACTGGAATTAAGGTCTGTCCTTCTGTAACTGAGGTCAACATAGCAAAGGGTGGCAGGTCAGCAGGTCCTTGTGTGCTCACTCCTGCCAGCAACATTTCACACTTGCTTGACACAGCTCTGGAGCTGAGAAAGACTGTGGGGGACTCCGTCAGACAAAGGGGAGAGGCTGTTCATGTCTTTAGGAGATCCATCACCTCACCCTGACTCTATGTCCTGTCTGCGCAGGCCTACAGTCTACTGGGGACAACAGGGCACCCCCAGGCACTGGACACCTATCTAAACAGACCTCTGTTTTCTGGGGAAACTTCTTTGGGCTCTGCTAACTCCAATTATAGACACTCACTTCTTAGAAAAGGGCTAAAACCCCAAATAATCATTGTAAGTTAAAAATATCATAAATTAAAAATGCATTTAATAGAGTGTCTAGCTCAGCACGTGGTAGGCAGCAGAATCAACTGGGAGTAACAGGCTTGGCCTGGCTTCCTGAGAGGACTGCGTCATGTATCGCTAGTCAGGGAAAGATCAAAACATTTGAGAAATGAAAGGATGTTTTCTCCTAGTTACTCTTTACTCACACTATCACGAAGCTGAAAAGTTGTAGGTCAGACTATCCTGCACTGAGGGCTGCCCGCACTTCCAGCCCAAAGGTTATGTATGGCTAAGTGGATGATCCACGCCACAGGGTCTGGGTCAGCCTTGCCTATGCAATGTCTTACAGATGGTGTTTCTAAACACAGTGGGGAGTAGCTGGAGAAAGGAACTGCCTGACTCCCAGGGATAATGGATGACCACCAGCACCCCAAAGCCAGGCTTTGATGAAGCAGAAATATTGACTCATTCTCTGGCTGGGACACGATCCAGGCAATGTGAGGAAACCCTAGAAAAGGCCCAGAACCCAGCAGGGCACTCCTTGGGTTCATCCTTGGGTACCTGGAGTGGAGCGGAGGATCAGTAATAGAGGTGACTTGTCCAGTAAGAAGTGTTAGCCAGTCCCTCATGCTTGCTCTGGAACATTACAGGGTTCCCACACACTGGTCTTCATAAGCCTTACCTCACAACTCTCAGAAGCTGGCACCTTCGTAACCCTGTGAGGAAAGCCTGCTCGCCTGAGGCAACACAGCCGAGTGAGACAGGGCCAGAATTTGAAGCCCTGATGGCTAGCTCAGTGGGTTCTTGGCCCCATTCACCCACTCCATTCAGATACCTGGAGTGTTGATTTTGGAGGCCATGTAGCCCCAGAAGGGAGGAGACAGTCTCTCTCAGAAGCACTCAGGCAAACATCTGTCAGCAGGACAGATAACCTGCTCCTGTATAGGAATAGCTTCCTAAGAGAGGAGGGGACATTTCTGTAGTGACTTCTGCATGCCAATGGAGCCCATCCATCCTTATGCCTTCCCCCACAATGACATCATGGAGAATTTGGGCTAGGGTGGCTTCCTAAAGGTCTGTGCTATGTGCCTGCCGCTCACTCTAGACCTTAGCTGGATTCCCAGTGTTGCCGTCTTGGGGCTGTGTCCCTTGCCTCTCAGTTGGCCTGTCAGCCTTGGATGACTGAGGACAGGCACTTGGGCTCAGTTGGTGGAGGGTTTGGCCAGATTCATATTACAGATGGCAGCGGTGAATGTTCTCATAAGCTTAAAAATAAACACATGATACAATATCTGCCAAGGCTTAGGAAGCTGTTTGGTCAAACCAGAATTGCTGAGATGCTCCAGGCATGCCAATTGTGGCAGTAAGTACTCTGTCTGCCCAGCTGGCACACTCTCGGGCTGAGGTGCATGAGAAGGGCTGTGGCAGGCCTTGAGGCTCCCAGTAGGGCCTCAGCAGCCCTACTGAGATCTCAGGCGTCCAGGGTCTAAACCCCATAGATACAGTGGCTCCTGACTGTATAGGACAACATCAGAGCCTGCCTTCCCTTGGGTCAAAGATGGGCAGAGTCACACAGTTCACAAGGGGGATCTTAGTGGGCCAGGTCCAGGGAAGGGCTGTTCAGAGCCCCAGCTGGGTGAGAGAGGAGAGAGGAAGGTCACAGGAGTTAGGAGGCAGCTGGACAATGAGCCCATCAGAGGCAGAGCCGATATGAGACTGGAAGTGACTTTTGGGTTGTGTTAGTTGTGGGTGATTTGCACCTCCACTCCTGGCATTTATGCAAGAACTCAGAACCAATGAGATCAGACAAGAATGAAGCCAGGAGCGGTGGGGAAGGTCACATTTCTTATCTCTCCAGGGAGGACTCCTGGGCACAAACTGCCAAGAACTGTTTTCTGGCAGGCATGTCACCATAGGCCCTCAAGTAGAAAAGGCCATGAGATGCCAGATGGGACTGTGAACTTTAAAAGACCCCAAAGGACATTGCTTGTGGCTAGTGGAGCTTCCTGAACCTACTAAGCAGCTAGAAAGGCACAAACTCCCTCCAGGACAGGCCCAGGGCAGCTAGGGACCTCCTTATGTCATACAGGCCTCATGTTGGGATCTGGAAGGTTCTTCCCCATAGAACAAACAGCAATTTCCTGCCAATGACTCAGGACTAGAAATGCAAAGCCCATGTTTCAGGCCTCTGTGATGACGGTGCTTTCCTGGGGGGATCAACACATGATTCCTTTGTCCCCTCTACAAAACAGAACACCCAGAGCCAGTGTTTCTGGGAACACAGCAGGAATATCCCACCCTGAGATGCATGGGTAAACACAGCCTAGCTATGTCAGACTTTTCCATAGAATCCTGGGAAATGTGTTATAACATGTCCCTTATTCAGCACCCATGTGTTAGGTAGTTCCATCCCACCCTAGCTGTGTGACCTTGGCTCAGACTCCCTGAGCCCTGTTGCACCACTAACAGCCTTATGGATGTGCTGGAACTTAGAAGTCACAGTGAAATATGAATGGTGCCAGTCCTGGGCCACATACAGTAGGAGAGATGATGAAATGTCCCTCGCTGGCCACTCTCAGGCACAGAATGAACGAGCATGGCAGGTGTGGTCCAGGATGGACGCTGGTGTCAGATAAATACAAATACCAATGGTATTATTAACTGGTGCTGTGGTGTCTTCATGACATGGGGCCTGGGAGGGGAGGAGAAGAAGCAGACTTTTCAGGAGTCTGAGAGAACTGAATGTCCCTCCCAGGCTGCAGAATTAGGCCACTAACAATCCAAGATGACAGAACTTGTCCAGGGACTCCACTGGGCTAGGTATAGTCGGGTCTGGAGAGCTACACGCTGAACTGCTGGGCAGCCCAGGGAATGTGGGTCCACACTGACAGCCCCCAGGGCCTGGGGAGGGATGCAGGCAGGAAAATCAGCAACCTCCCCTGCCTACTCAGCAGAATAGTTGCTTGTGCTTTTGGGGGTAACCGATGGGCCTGGGAAGAAAATGAGTGTAGAACACATAGAAACATACAACCCACTTCTTCTCTGTCTCAGTTAGTAGGAAATAAACCATGTTTGAGAGAGTTTTTGCAAGGGACTATTCGCAGAAATTAATGCAGGCTTGAGGGCAAACTGAGAACTGTAGCCCCTTCAGGCATGCAGGGCAGGAGGGTGGAAGAAGAGACCATATTGGAACACAGCAGCACCTGACTCACCCACAGAGGCATGGGGTGTGGAGCACAGATGACTGAATATGTCCTTCCTTCCCTTACCCTCCCTTCACCCTCGGGGTCCCACTGGCCAGAGCCAATGGGAAGTGGAGTACAGGAAGGCAACAGGGCACCGTCCAGGGTCAACTCCTCAGCACCAAGCAGGTAGAGAAGCTGAGAAGCAGGTGAGGACAGAAACAGAGGAGGACGGGACCACCTGATGTCCTATTCTCAAAGAACTCAAGACTAAGTCTGTGGCATGGTACCAGGGCAAGGCCAGGTACCACTGGTTGCCAAGCCCCACAGAGGGAGCCTCGGCTCCTCCGCTACGACAAGGACTCCGCAAGGTGACTGCAATGCTAACTGCCCATCACAGATAGTTTTGTGTCCCACCAGGGTATCTGAAGAGAATACAAAGCACATGTTGGATAAGCTTTCTGGAGGTCTTCTCCTACTAAGAAGGTGTGATCAACACTGGGGGCAGGAATCCAATTCTAGAACAATGCAGCAAAGTGTGAGGAGTGAGATAAAGAGAACATAGTCCTAGGTCACCCCAAGGCTACCTTCTGCAAGCTCCAGGGTAGGGATCAGGGACATATTAAGGACCAGGGTCAGGTCAGACAGAGCTACCCCAGTCTTGACTCTTCCTCGAGAGAGGAGCTAGGGAGAGAAGGAAGCTGCCCTGGGCCACTTAACATAACCTCTATGACTCATGACCCCGCATGTTCTTCCCTCCCTCCTGTGTCCTGTAGGAACCATCACTGTGCGTCTCTGGAGAGACAGCAGAGGCCATCTCGGCCTGGTTGCCAACCCACTGAAGGAGAACCTGGAGCCTTTCCAAGTCTCCCCAGAGTCCAAGGCGGTAGCTATCTGGCAGACACTTCAGCAGACCGTCAACAGTGATCTCAGCCCCCATCCCCTGGCCCAGCTGGTACACTCGCTCAAAGAGAGGTGAGGACCACTGGGTGGGTGACAGACAGCTGGGCATTTGTCCCTCAACGGGCACTACACTGTGCCCAAAGCCAACCATTCCATGTGAGGGTTGGTGTCAAGAAAAGGAGAAACCCAGATGAAGGCTTGGTCTAGAACAACCAACATTGCAAAGAAAGGGTGGATTGATTCTTCTGTCCCTTCCTGAGGGAGGACAGACTCGGGTTGATGCTGACAGCCAGGTAGGGCGAATGCTGCAGAGCAGGTATCTCGTACCTACTTGTTTAATTAAATACCTGCTTCAGAGACCATGCAGGTCTCTGGGGTAGAGTGTATAGATGGAAACCTCGGAATAGTTTACAGAGAGGAAGTATGCCTAATTTCTCCTGGAAGTCGGCTTTTAGCAGAATGTGGAGAGAGTGAGTCCCAGGAGACAAGAGAGCCCTCAGGGGCCTAAGGACCGCAGAGAGATCTTGGGAGCCTCTGATAATGTCAGCTAACCTTTCCCACAATCCCTGAGGGCAGGAGCTGATACAGTGACAATGGTGCTCTTCCCCCAAGGAGCCACAGATCTAATTAAGCTCTTGGCTCAGCAGCAGGCTTGTCTGTCACAGCTGGGACCAAGAACCAGAGGGGGCATACTCTGTATGGCATTGGGAGGTCACAAGGACATAACCACTACCAGGGCATGAATCTGGACCCCAAGCCTTGAGGGTCCAGGTGGGGTCACCATCCTTTTCCTTAATGGCCTCGATAGCAAGAGTGGACCTGAATCATTGCAGCCCTCTGAGGGCAACACCCTCAGAAAAGCTGTGAGAGGACTGGGACTTGGCCTGATCTGATGTCAACTACCCAGTTTGGGTAGAGAGGCACTTGGGGCCCTGTGGTGTCTCTGGTGGTTTGGTGAGAGAGTCCTATGCAGCAGTCTGGGTGGCCTTTGTCAGAGGCCATGCCAGAGCCCAAGTGCTGAGCCACAGTATCCTCCCACCTGCACTGCCCTAGCTGTCTTCACAAGCTTCTCTCACCCACAGTGCAGCCAAGGTGCTCCTGACTTCTGACTGCCACCTCAGTCCCCAGGCCTCTGCTCTGGCAGAAAGTGCCGAGGGGAGCCAGGTAGAGAGGAGGAACTTTAACCCCTGGGGCCTGCACTGTCACCAGGCCCACCTGACCCGCCTGTGCTCTGAGTACCCAGAGGACAAGCGACACCGTATCCTTACCACCCTTGGCAGAAGAGAACAGAGAGGCAGAAACAGATGGACAGACAGGGTGGGGAGGGAGAAACAGATCTGGGGGTAACTCAAGGTTATGAACCTACAAGCCCAGGGTCTAGAAGAGATCAGATTCCCTTCAAAAAAGAACTCAAGGAATGGGGACACCCAACTGATGGCCAAGCTGGACCTGGTTTGCATGTCTCTGGCATTTCAGCATACAGGAGGAGATGGGGCCGAGTTACTGGGGAGACAGGGAGGAGAATGCCATGCTAGGACTAGATAGGGACAGGAGGAAGTCTCTCTGTGCCCCACCCCCTTTCCAACATCTCTTCCCTTCAGAGCCTGCCTGCAGCCCAGGAACTGTGGAGAAACCCTGAGAGGCAGACTTTCTCTACCCCTCCCCCCTGCAACACTGCCATGTAGCTGAGGCCCCTCCACCCCTAAGTACTTCCCTGCTCTTGCAGTATTTACTATGACACATCTGCCGCCCTAATCCCTAAGAAGCTTTTGAAGGATAATTACTCCGCTGAAATTAATATTCCTGCAACTTTTCTCCAAGGCGAACATCAACCCCTTGTCCCAGAAGGTACCAGCCCGTTCAGTGACTGGAGGTCTCAGCCCTATGATTTTCTGCCATAAAATGTAAATTGGGCATGGCCTGCCAGGAATTTCATGCCTGCATTTAAATTTCAACCTCAGAGCAAAATGGGAAAAGGTTCTCATAAACTCCCACTAAATAAATGGACTTATTAAAGCAGACTGCCGGTGAATATCTTGAATTCTTAATAGCTGGGCTCATGGGGGAAGGCGAGGAACAGGAGGAGGAATGAGTAGGGATCGTTCAGGCAGCCTCGGGCTGAATGACGACTTCAGAGCTTTCCTTGACTTAGTGTGTCCAGGGTTCTTGCTGCTGGAAAATGTGGTGTCACAGTACAAGGAGCCCTGCATCTTGGATCTGAAGATGGGGACCCGGCAGCATGGGGACGATGCATCGGAGGAGAAGAAGGCTCGCCACATGAGGAAGTGTGCGCAGAGCACCTCGGCCTGCCTGGGTGTGCGCATCTGTGGCATGCAGGTAGGTGGGGTCGGAGGCTGGTGCCCGGCAGGTCTGGATGCCTGCTACCCATACCCTCCCTCCCTGCAGAGCTCCCTACCTTAAGGAAGCAAGAGAGAAAGCTGAAGGGCACTTTTCTTTTTTTTTTTTCTTCATTATTTATTTATTTATTATGTATACAGTATTTGCTCTACATATATTTCCCCGGGCAGATCTCAATGTAGATGGCTGTGAGCCACCATGTGGTTGCTGGGAATTGAACTCAGGACCTTGGGAAGAACAGCCAGTGCTCTTAACCTCTTAGCCACCTCTCCAGCCCAAAGGGCACTTTTCAAGCAAGCAAGAAAATGTATCTTCTGGTCTGAAGTGCTAGGTGGTGAAGTTTTCTTTGGTTTTGATTCAAGATTTTTAAACATCCCAGGTTGACTTCAAACGCTTTATAGAGCCACAGCTGACCTTGAACTCCTGATCCTCTGGCTTCCACCTCTGGAGTGTTGAGATTACAGGCGTTAATGTTGTTTTTGTTGTCTTTTGTCGCTCTGGGATGGAACCCAGAGCCTTGGCAGGGGGGGTCAAGCACTCTACCACTGTGCTGCATTCCCAACCACACACTGGTTTTTTTACAGAGCACCACTGAGGATAGTCCAAGGCTCAGTGTCCCTGTTTTGAGCAGCTAAAACTTTTTGCAGTGGTCCTGTGCATCCTCCCCATGTTGGGAGGAACTTTCAATGACACTATAGGGCAGGGTTGAAGAAAACACACCTGGTGGCTTCCTTACCTCACATGCGTGATTGGAACGGATCCCTGTGCCCTTCAGATGTGGGATAGCAACCCACTATTTTGAATTCTCATTAGCTATTATTTTCTCTGCTTCATTCAGCCTTTCTGCTGCTTTTTGCTGCTTGGTTAGGTCCCACACCTCTCTACCCCTGTTCTTAAGAGACTGTGGTAGGGTTGCAGGAAAACAGGCAGGAAGCCAGCCCATCCCCCTGAGCCTGTCTACTCAACACAAAACCAGACCCCGCTTTGATGGTAAATGTTATAGCTTTCCTTAATTGAAACTGCCACCCCTTGAAGCTGAAAGTTGAGTGCATAAATTCATTGCACAGATGTCCCTGGGAAGGCCTAGAATGCAATCCTCAAGAGAACAGAGTGGGATGATTTGTGGAGTAAAGGGAAAATCTCTGCGGACCTCCAACCTTCTGCAAGTGATCTGATTTATCTAGAAAGTGGTGCTTGTATTGTGTTTACAAAGGCTAATTTAGCAGCCCATCTCCGGCCCTCCAAAAGCTTATATCTTTCTGATTACAAACAAACATTATGTAACATGAAGGCAAGACAGGCCTCTACCATGGTTATGCCAGGCACCGGCAGCCCTGTCTACATGTGCCAAGTCCCCCTGTCCATTGCAGCTGCAGGCTTTGACTCAGTCTTTGTTGCCCCCTGAGCTGTCTGGATGGTCTGGGTGTGGCCGCCATGGGGTCCTCATCCTGTCCCATCAGCATCTCTTTTCTGTCAGCTCCCTTCTAATGCCCAAGTCATGGCAAGGGCAGGAGGCAAAGAAAAGAACCATTCTGTACAGGGAGGCTGTGGACCCCTCTGCTTCCCAGCAGCTGTGCTGGCTGCCTGCAGGCCCCACCCACATCTGATCTAGCCTGTTTGGATTTTGTTTTGTTTTTAACCTCTGAACAATTCACCTTGACTCTTTGGAAGAGCCATCCCTGAATGCTTAAAAATCTGTGAGAAAAGACTCAATAACTTTGTTGAGGGAGAACTTAATCGAACTGGATCTCCAGGTTCATCGGCCTGATTTCAGATTTCTACTGCAGCTTTCCAGCTCGAATTTGCTAATATCTGAATTGAAGACGGCCAGGAGCCAAGGTTTAAATCACGACTTGGAAGTTGACATCGGAAATTCACAGGAGAGTCAATCCAAACCTCAGAGTGGTGCGCTGAGGGTCACCCCTGCAGGTGAAGGATCTTTGGGCCTCAGATTGGGACTAGACCTGCAAAGAGAATACTTTAAAATATACATGCCACACTGGAGCATGATGGGAGAACACCTCCTGTGCATCTCAACCGCTCTTCCCCAGATCACTTGAAAATCACTTCACATATTATGGGAGCTTGTGATGCTACCAGTGTAGAAAAGGCAATTTTGATTTGTTTTGTTTTGAGATAGGGTCTCATGTAGCACAGGATGGCCTTGAACTCACTATGTACCTGAGGATGACCTTGAACTTCTGATTCTCCTGCCTCCACCTTTCATGTGTTAGTTTTACAGGCTTGCACCACTGCGCCCAGTTTATACAGTACTGGGGATTGAACACAGAGATTTGATCTTGCTAGGCAAGCTCTCTATCAATGGAGCCACATCCCCAGCCCAAGGGCGCTTTTTCTTTTAAGTTTACAACCCTTCATATTTTCTCTCTCTCTTTTCCAATGTAAGGTTTATCAAACCGATAAGAAGAGTTTTCTCTGCAAAGATAAGTACTATGGAAGGAAGCTCTCTGTGGAGGGATTCAGGCAAACCCTTTCTCAGTTCCTTCATGATGGAACCCGGCTCCGAACAGAGCTGCTGGAGCCCATCCTGCGCAGGCTGCAAGCGCTGCTCATGGTCATCAGAAGCCAGAGTTCCTACCGCTTCTACTCCAGCTCCCTCCTCATAATCTATGATGGGCAGGAGCCACTGCAGAGGGCCCCCCAGACCACCCAAGGCAGCATTTCTAGTGGCACTTCCGGCGACCCTGCCAAAGTCGATGTCCGGATGATTGACTTCGCTCACACGACCTACAAGGGCTCCTGGAACGAACAAACCACCTACGAGGGACCAGATCCTGGCTATATTTTTGGCCTGGAAAACCTCATTGGAATTCTGAGGGATATCCAAGAGGGAAAATGAAGCTGCTTGGAACTTTCTGGGATTTTCTGGGTTACAGAAATTTTGTGAAGGGACCCAAGCTAGGCTAGTCAAGATCCCCTGTAGGTGTCTTTGTAATAACCATATCTACCTTCAAAAGCCATCTCTAAGCATGGCAGGCGATGTTGACAGTTGCTACAGAAATCTTCTCTGCAGGCAGCCATGCCCCCACCACCCCAACACTGGATTCAGTGCAACTCCTCTTGGGAGACTGAAAATGGTACCACTGTCAAGTGTACAGGAGGGTCTAGCCTGGGTCAGAGGCCAGTGCTGCGCTGCTGCACGGTGCCTGCATTCCAGAACACTTCTCGGCTGCAGTCCTCAACAGCCATGAGGGAGGAAAGCCTGGAAGAAGCCTTGAAGAATTTTCTGCTTGTGTGAATTGGTCTCCTCACAGGCAGACAGACCTGACACCTCCCACTTCCTATGAGTTATAGGCGGGGCGAGAGTAAGTGAAACCAACCCATTTGTCCATCTTGCCTGCTTAGTCCTCGGGTTCTAAATGCATAGGAGTGCTGGCTGGGGAGTGGAGGGGGGAGCTGAGTAGGAAGGCATGTGCTTAGCATGCATGAGATCAAGTCCCAGGGTCACAAAACAAGAATAGCAACAACAATAGATGAATGAGTGGAAGAGGACAGGCCCAGGCAGACCCTGACCTCCACCTAGGCCTGTGAGGGGAAGGGTCCCCACAGACTTCTCAGGGCCTATTGGAACTAGTGAGGGGTCCACACTGTGACCACACGATGACCCTGACCTGGTAATGCAGCTCCCAGTGGAGTGAGCAACAAAGGAGCCGACAGCGTTCAACTGTAATCTCCATTTCTATTTATTATTTTGGGTGCGGGTAGGGGGAGTTGGAAGCAGAGAATCTAGAAGACCAGGAAACCCCAGACTATGTTTACAAGAGTGGTGGACACCGGTAAATAGGAAACCAGAGCAAACAGGTCTAATGAATTCCTTCTTTTGCAGCCTTGAAACTTATTATAATGCTCTGGAGCCCGGTGCTGCGCTGTGCTCCCCAATTAGGGAAATAAATTTGTTAATAAAATTGCTGAGGTCACCAGTGATTACTGGTTTGCCTTAATATCCTTTCTGTTTGTTTATTCTGATCAGAGGGCTGTCCAGTACTTCCAGTTTATGAGAAGCTAGCATATACGGCAAGAACAGCTCACCAGTTTCCCATGGTCCCTCAGGAAACTTGGTAGCAATGGGACTAATATTTATATGAGGTGGGGAGGGGGAGGGCTGAGAGTATAGCTTAGTTAGTACCCTGCTTGCCTGGAGTCCAAGTCATGAGTTCTATCCGCAAGAGTGCACTACACACCCAGCGGTACATGGTTGTAATCCCAGCACCTGGGAGATGGAGGTCATCTTTGGCTACAGAGTTGGCCTATTCGAGACCCTATCTCAGGAAAAACTTGCATGTGTCTGAAAGCAGGCAAGTGTAGAAATAATTAAATTATTTTCAATATTTAGATTATGGTTAATTGGTCAGCAGTGCTAATCCTTAACCCATCATTATAAATGAGCACACAGACACCAGATGGATTTTTTTTTTTTGGTTTTTTGAGACAGGGTTTCTCTGTGTAACAGAGCCTGGCTGTCCTGGACTTGCTTTGTAGACCAGGCTGGCCTCAAACTCACAGAGATCCGCCTGCCTCTGCCTCCCGAGTGCTGGGATTAAAGGCGTGCGCCACCACGGTGGATTTTAACAAGCCTTGGCCTGGATTGTGCAGTCTTAGCCCATCTAAGACAGCTCTTAATTCTTTTCCCCAAATCTGAACCCATATATACATACATCCCCTGGACTGTTATTCTCCATGCTATGCCGATGTTCCAGGCCACATGGAATGATCTTCTTTAATCTACCCCATGGTGTGTGTCCTCCTTCCTGCTCTTGGGTCCTTCCTTCTCTGGAGGCTTCTTCTACCTCTTCCACCTCTCCTAGAGGCTTCTTCCCATGAACCTCTCTACTTCAGAAGTCTGAGCACCTTAGTCCTGCCTACCTCTGTCTTTGCCCAATCTCAGGCCTCAGCCTTAACCAATCAGAGACAAGCAAGCTAACAGCATTACTTGATGTACAGCAAGCAAGCTTCTGGGAGCAGATTAATTAACAATTAGAATGCATAACATCACCCCATCAGGCCGGGGAAGAAAGGGTCTTCCATTTGAAACCCTTAGAGCACATAATTAAGGCACCATTAGGATCTAAATATAATCTTTCCAAAATCCACTCTAACGGAAGCAGAAGAATGGAATGGACAGTAGTTGGGCACAGTGCAGTGGTCTATCCCAGTGCTTGGGAGGCAGAGGCAGCCGCGGCTACCTAGTGAGTCTGTCTCAAAAAAGGAAAGGACATGGAAAGCAGGTTAGCTTTCCAAATTACTCTTTGGCCAAGGTAATGATGTCATTAGTTTGCATACTCTGTGCCTGCCAAGAAAATGGGAGCCATCCGTTGACAAAGTATTTACCAATGACAGATCGGCTCCCTGAAGGTTGATTTCTCTGGTACCACATCAGCCAAGTCCACAGTTCCCGAGCAACTGCCTCCTCCACCCTCTCTCAGCTGAGGGGCTGACTTGCTGCTCCCCAGGGCACTACATTTTACCAACTGTAGTTCCTGCTGTGTCCTTCCTCTGCATATGTTCAAGGCCAGACCAAGTACTATTCCCAAAGATAACCCTAGTAAAAGTAGTTTATGGTATTTTTTTAAAAGCTGGGTTTGGGCCGGGCCGTGGTGGCGCACGCCTTTAATCCCAGCACTTGGGAGGCAGAGGCAGGCGGATCTTTGCGAGTTTGAGGCCAGCCTGGTCTACAAAGCGAGTCCAGGACAGCCAGAGCTGTTAAACAGAGAAACCCTGTCTCGAAAAACCAAAAAAAAAAAAAAAAAAAAAGCTGGGTTTGGTTTTAGAAACCAAAACAAGGAAGTATGAACATCATTGAGCATTGCTGAGAATGTGATGAGGTCACAGGACAGTTGAGACCCCACATAGAGACACCACTGGTGTTGCAAGAGGGGACAGGGCATCAGCTCACATGTTACTAGGAGTTGCAGAGGCAGTGAGTGTCTCATCTCCGGACATGGTCCTGGAGGAGGCAGCAGAAGCTAAGATGTACCTGGAGAAAGAGTCGGGTCTAAAATGTGGTGAGCAGGGCAGATGTTCTATTCAGGTTGACAGGCAAGCATGAGATAAGGGGGCAAAGCCCAGGGGTACATGAAAGATTGTGAGCCCAAAGCTAGCTCCCTCTCCCCCACACACTGGTGGCTCACTTCTCTCTAAGTTGCGAAACAAGTTCTAGTCAGGGTGGACTGTGCTATAAAATTCCAATCAGCAGGGTAACTTTCCAGTTGGGGCCGGTCAGCAGAGAGCCTCTGTGTGGTCATCCAGGACCCAGGCTGCTCCTAGCTGAAGCTCCATGGTCTTCCATGCACACTTCAGCCAGCTGCTGCCCACAGGTGCAAGGGAGGCAGCAAGAGGAAGGACACATGGACACACTCACATCCCACAGGCAAGAACTAGTCATGATGCCCTGCCCAGATGCCAAGGAGCTGACATGAGCCAGGCAGGAAGAGGGTGATTCACAGGCTGTGCCCCTGAGTTCTCCAGCAGGGTTTTCCAACTTGTATTTTTCCTCTGTTCTTCCCTTCCCCTCCTCCTCTCCCTCCTCCTCTCCTCTTTCCTGGTCTGTGAATCCTGCATTTTCATTCCTAATTTATGTTCTTTCAATGGCTGCTTTCACTGATTGAAACTGGATCCCCAGTGCAATGGTTCTCTAAGGATGGGGCCTTTAGTAAATGATCAGCACCCCTTTAAAGGGCTGGACCAGGGGCATGATGGGATGCCATGCAAGCCTGGTGACCCGAGTTCAATCCCCAGACCTGACATAAAGCTGGAAGGAGAGAGCCAACTCTACAGCATTTTCCTTTAACTTCCTGGTGCACAGACATTCACACAAAAAGGCTGGCAGCATGCCTGCAACCTCCACCTTTGGAGGGGAAAGGAAGGAGGATCAGAAATTTTAGGTCATCCTTGGCTACGCAGTGAGTTGAAGACCAGCCTTGAGGGGTGGGGCTTGCTTGCCCCCTTCTCCATGTGAGGACATACTGCTTCATTTATGAAGCAATATGGCTTCACCAGACAGAATCTGGTACCATTTTGATCTTGGTCTTCCAGCCTCTAGAATTATGAGCAATAAATTTCTATTTATGAGAAAAATTACCCAAAGAAGTGGATTTGATGAGAGCATAGCCCGTTTTTACAATAGCCCCTCTCTCCACCATCATGTCGATATGATACCTAACATGAGGAAGGAGATAAAGGAGGGCAAGCAGGCATGAGAGAATGCAGGGGCTTGCAGTACTTATGCTGTGGATCTGACTAGACCCTTCCTCTGGCTGAGTCCTCACATACAGTACATTCTGCAGTCTGGGAGACATATTCAAGGCCACCCACCTCAGTCATCTGTGAGACCCTAACATGGACCTAAAGACAGTTGACACAGAAGAACACTGTAGTAATACCTCTCCTTGGAGGCATAAACATCTACTCCCCACCCTTTGTATGGTCCTGATGACAAACCAAGGTAAGATTCCACCAGAGTTCACCCTAGGGAACCTAAGAGTTTATTGGGCTTATTTACAGAGTGTGGGTGAGAGGTTATAGTCAGGAGTGTGGGAGACCCCCCCACCAAGCATTTGAACTTGAAAGTGTTAACCCTGCATTGATGATGGCGTTTTCCCCCAGTTAACTTTCCCTAGCATATATACTCTAGCATCCCCTGAGACTCTGAGGACATGTGCAATTAGGGAAGAATTATTTGCGACTGGCTGGTAGGAAGAAGAGGGGTCCTTGGAGGCCTCGGCTTACAGGACTCCAGATGATCTCTTGTAAGCGGGCATGGCTCTTTAACATGGAAGATCAAGCTTTGCCACAGAGAGCAAACCTAGGTCACCCCAACTCATGGAGTAACCTTCTGCTGACCTGGCCTCTCCCCCTCCTTCTCTACCTTTGTTAACAAGGCATCAGGGCAGCCTCAGATGCAGTCCTCTCCCAACCCTGTCCCTCTGGTGTCCCCTGGGTGATTAAAGAGGAGGCCGAGGAGTGGAATGTTATTACAGCTTTTTCATAATGCAATGTCATCAGCAAGCCCTGAGCCTCTGGGCAGTGCCCTGGCAGCATCATCACTCTCTCTCCCTGACTGTAGAGGCTCCTCGGCTACCCAGGGAAGGGCAGGCTGTGGTTTAATGAAAGGAACGTCCAGGCGAGACAGCTCATCAGCCCCTCTTCAGAATGATCTAAACTTCTCACCTTTGATTTAAATCTGCGTCCTCACTGGCCAGAAACATAAAGCAGAAAATGAGAGAGCTGAAATGAGTGCTTGGGTGACAAGAAGCAGAAGGGAGGGGAGGCTGGAGGGAAACTCTGAGATTGCTGAAAGAATTGCCAGGATGCTGTCTCCAGCCAGACCCCGGCTGCTCTGCACTTCCTCAGTGGCTAAACTATTCTGAAATGAGGATCTCCTAGAGTCCTAGGAGGGCGGGAATGGTAGGCCAGAAGGTGCAGACCCACAGTCTAGTTTTCTCTTCAATACCATTTCCTTCACATACTTCATTACCAGAGTTGTTTCGGGCAGAGCCTGGCCCCTAGTAACCCTTACATCATACACTGTCACACACACATCCACCTCTATAGGCCAATTAAACAGACATTTAACAGTGAAAAGCAGGAAAAACACATTTATTCAAAATGGCCACATTGGGAAGAGGAACAAATAATGAGGTACAGTGTCCTCCCCTCCCTCACGTTATCTTTTGGGTCCTGGCAGGAAGCTTAGGTTTAAACAGAGGGCAGGGAGATGTCACCCAAGCAGTACTGGTCGCAGTGTGGCCCTGCCTGCCCATCACTGACCCATCATTGCCTCAAGTTCAGTCTCTCCTGCAAGGTGATCTGACAAGCTGTCAAGACTGTGTGAAATCTCTTTCTGGGAGACATGCTCCCCCTCTGAGTAGTGTTCAGGCTTCAGTCTTTACTTTCTCTCAACATGAGACTCTGGGGGGAAAACTCTCATTCCTTGGGGCAGATTGTCTGACCTGTCTGATTGCCAAAGGGAGGGGCAGAGCATCACTCTAGAATAACTTGTCCGAGAGGCTGGAGAAGCAGCTTAGCAGTGCAGAGCATGTGTGTGCTGCTCCTGTAGAGGACCCACGTTCAATCCCGAGTGCGTGCCGTATCCACAGCTCACAATGGCCTGTAGCTCAGGGATTCCTGAGGACTCTGTCTTCCTGGTGGGGCACCTGCACTCACTTATACCAAGCCACTTACAGCTCCAGTGAAGGGCTACTTCCCGTGTGCTGGGCTGACACAGGAAGTCAGACAGTGACCTGTTCTGTGAGGCAAATGGGGACAGGTGATGGGACCACTGTTTTAGATGGAGAGGTGACACCTTCAGGGGCTGAGGGCAGTAGATCCCTGTGGCAAATGGTGAGCTATCTGGGTAGTTTAGGACCTTTGATGCCCAGCCTCTCCAGCCTACCTGGACCACCAAAGTGTGTTTACCCACTGTCAACTACATTTTCCTTAGGGACATGAGGTGAATTCTGATACCTATGCGGGGGTCCCCATAACGTATCTATGTGTTGGAGCCAATCCTCTCCTGCAGTGGGTTAAGGCTGAAAGAGGAAATTGCAGCTAAACATTTAATTCCCTTTTAATGTTTACATTATTAACACCAGCAATACAAAACGATATTTTTACTTCCACAGGATTTAAATGTGCAATTTGATGTCTAGATTACTGGGATCATTATAACTTGGAATCGGAAGCAGCGCCCCCTCTCACAGCTCTCCCCCTTTGCTAATGCCTGGTTTCTATAAAGAGCCATTAGGGTTCCCCAAATACCCATTCCAAAAGGCTGGGGAGGAGTGGCCCCAGTGGGGCTTTCCACTGAGCCAGGAGGCTGCATTGGCTGTGAAATGAGTGACAGCCAGCAGGTGAGTGTTAAAATGGTCATCAACTCCCCATGAGGCTGGTGCCACTGAGCTGCACTCCACGCAGTGACCATTAATGTACCCAGAACGGCACTGGGTGATTGGCAAGGTACTGAGCCCAGAATCTGGTTCAAATCACCCGCAGAGGGGAAGGGAAAGGGCCCTAGGTAAGGTGAGGTCAAGAGGACCTGGGGCCCGTGGAACGTGATATATAAGTGCCCACTCCGTGCCTGTGCTGACCATGGTCTGCCAGGTACATGTACCATGCCTGTGGCTTACAGCTGCACTCCTGCAAAGACGAGGGACTCACATCTGGACCCTCCTACTTCCCAGTGGGTGACCCTGGCCAATCTTAGCCTCTCCACACCTCAGTTTCCACCCCTGAAAAAGGGGGTTTTTACTGGCACTTGAACTGTTGTGTGTAGGAGTTAGATAAATTAGATTTAGGAAATATATAGGAGTTTCTGATACTGTCTCTTAATTCGGGGCCTGAAGAGCATTATCAGCATGAAGTCAGCAAAAACAGGAAAGACTCAATAGACTGAAAAACAAGTTTGAAGTCAGCAAAAACAGGAAAGACTCAATAGACTGAAAAACAAGTTTGAAGTCAGGAAAACAGGAAAGACTCAATAGACTTGAAACAAAGTATCTGGCCTGACATTGTTTTCAGCTGCTAAGTGGGCGGAGCCCAAATTAAGCTGAAACAGAGTTCCTCCTATTTGAGGACAGTGCATGGAGCCCAGAAGAAGAGAAGAGGCCCCTGATGCTAGAGAGCTCCAAGAGTCCTGCTGAAAAAAGGGCTGGCCATTGATGGCCAGCTCTCTCCCTGAAGCAGAAAGAAGCCGGTGAGCAAAGAAAGCCTGAGCAAGACACCAAAAGGCCAAGGACTGGACCCTGTGGCTCAGCTTTTGCCTAGAGGGGTTTGATCTGTCCAAACAGTGGCCTAAAGGAAATGGTGCCTGGCTTTAAGGACTGAGGCAGAGCAGCTGAGTTCCTGATTCAAAAGAAGTAAGTTGGCCTGCAGACGGCTGGGGTCTCCCACAGAGAAGAAAGCATGAAGCCTTATTTAAGGTGAGACTGCAATAACCAATGACCCTGACGAACCTGCATCTGAGAGATCCAGAAAAAGGACTGCTAAGTGTGTTAAAGAATCTACAACAAATACTGTGTTCCTGACGACTGAGGACCTGCCCCAGAGACTGTATCATTCTAAAAGGTTATGAAAGTAGTTGTTATGATTATCAATAGGTTTAGTGGATAGGTTAAAGGGGTTGTAGGAATTTATAGGATTAATAGTTAAGAAATTGTTGGTGTTTGTTATAAGTGAATTTAGTAATAAATAAATAAGTGTTAAATAATAATTTAAAAGTTCGGTTACAGTTGTGGAAACTATACATTTATCTGTATGCAATGTTTAGTGCAAGGAACGGCACAGGGCAGGCAGTGCCTTAACTTACCATGTAATTCCCATTTTCTTTATGTTGAGTTATTGTATTCACTGATTAATTTAATTCGTTTGTTTGTTTTGGTTTTTTGAGACAGGGTTTCTCCCTGTAGCCCTGGATGTTCTAGAACACTATATCTGTAGGCCAGGCTGGCCATGAGCTCACCTTTCAAATACTGGAATTAAAGGTATGAGCTTCCAGGCCCAGTTGATGTTGTGCTAAAGATGGAACTCAAGGCCACATACATGCTAGGCTAGTACTCTACTACCTAGCTGCACCCCAGCCCTCTTTGTTTATTTATCGGCCCATGCTGACCTCAAACACACTGTATAGCGAAGATTGGCCTTGAGCCACTGATTCTCCTGGCTCATTCTTCCCAATCCTGGGAGTGTACCAATAATTCTCATTTTAAAATGAAGAAACCAGAGTTCAAGGGCTGGGGATGTAGCTTAGTCAGTAGAGAGCTTACCTAGCATGCAGGAGGGCCTGGCTTGACCCCCAGATTTACATAAATCAGACATAGTGGCACATGCTGTAATTCCAGAGCCAGGGAGGTAAAGGCAGGAGGATCAGAACTTCAAAGTCATTCTATGCAGTGATTTCCAGGTCAGCTTGGTCTGCATGAGACCCTGTCTCACAATAAGAAATAAAAAGGGACTGTGGTAGGATTTTATTAAAGCCAATTGTGAGAATGTTTTTGTTTAATCCCAGGTGGGCTTAAGACACAGGCATAAAGTATTAAAGGTCTTGTGAGCTAGCAGGGGCATGGCTTAACCAGCCAAGCAAGTTTAACTCAGGGAACTTTGAGAATGAGATAAAAAGCCAGAGTCCGGAGGAGAAGGAGGCTACAAATAGAAAAGAGAGAAGGAGCTCCACAGAGAAGTAAAAGAGAATGGGCTTTACAAACAAGTAAGAGTAAAGAGGCTCCACAGAGAAGTAAGAGAAAAGGCTCTATAAAGAAGTAACAGAAAGCTCTACAAAGAAGAGAAAGGGCTACAAGGTAGAAAGTAGTTGCTGCTCTCCCAGTTGCTGGTGCTCCCCCAAACTGCTGCTTGTTCTTCCTGCTGCTGTCTCCTGGTTTGCTGGTCTCCTGGCTTGTTGGACTTCTAATGAGACTGGTATTACACCCCAAGAACCCAATGACCCTAATCAGCATGAAGTAGCTCAAAGAGAACTACACCCCTTCTCCCTCTAACCTTCTTTCTCTCCCACCTAGGGTTGGGGGGTTGAAGGGAATGAGGGTTGGATGGGAGGCCTAAGGTATTTAGGATAGTAAAATAAATTAGAGTGTATAATATAGTACAAAAATAAATAAAAGCCACCTGCTACAAGGGGCCTTTGAGATGGTTCAGAAGGTAAAGGCTCTTGCTGCCAAGCCTAAGGAACTAAGTTTGATCTACAGAACCCACATGGTGGGAGGAGAAAACTGACTCCTGCTGGTAGTCATCTGACTCCCAGACACATCCCCCCACAAAGCAATCAAAGACAAAAAGAAGCTCAGAGAAACTGAAAAAACAAACAACAAAAAAGATCCAAACACCCAAGGTTGGTTAATCCAGAAGTTTCTGCTTTGCCTGGCAGTCTGTTTTGCCCATCTTCAGGTGGTGTTCCTGGAGTGACTCAGGTCTGTGCCAACAATGGCCCCTCAGGGATTACCACTCACATCTATATGGATTCCATACCCATTTCAGAGGTTAGTCCATTATCAGCATGGCAGGGAGCATGGTGGCATCCAGGCAGATATGGTGCTGGAGAAATGGCTGAGTTCCATATCTGGATCCACAGGTAGCAGAAAGAGAGAGACTAGGCCTGAGTTGGGCTTTCAAAACATCAAAGTCCACCCCCAGTGACATACATCCTCCAACAAGGCCACACCTCCTAATCCTTATAATCCTTTCAAACAGTTCCACTGCCTGGTGACTAAGCATCCAAATATATGGGCCTATGGGGGCTATTCCTATTCAATGCCACACCCATCTTGACTTTTCCTGAACTTACCATGTATGAAATTACCTTGTTCTTCTAACAAGTTAATATGAAGAGTGTAGTGAGAATTTTGTTGGAGTTTTGGTTTCTTCAAAAAAACACAGAAATGTTATAGGGATATGTTTTCTTTTTAATTCCAGGTGTGGGGATATGGAACTGCTTCGAAGTAGCTGACTATGATTTGCCTCATGCTCTGGCAGGGGAGTGATTTTTCCAGTTGCGGATAGTTGCTTTGATTGTGTGAGGTTTGGAATTCTGGAGACTTTTTAGAGGATATATAAATGCTAGGGCCCTGAGAGGCATTGGGGGTTATTGGTTGCTGTTGGTCGCATTTTGTTAAGTAGTCGTGTGCAAAGAAGAAACAGGATGAAAAAGAAATTAGATATCCTGACAGCGAAGATCAAACTTGCCCCAAGAAGCTACACCCCTAATCAGCAGGAAGTAGTCTAATGATAACATCACACACTTTCTGACCCCTGACTTTATTCAGGGATCTCTGTCCTTACCTTGCTATCCTTTTTCTCTCTTATCTAGTGTTAGGGGGTTAAAAGGAAAGAAGAAAAGGGGTTGGAAATGGGAGGAAGAAAGAACCCACAAAATAGCAAATGTCAGCTACAGAAGACAGTATGATTGCCAGTGCTGTTTCTATTGTAGGTTTGCTTGGTGGTTGCCTGTCTCCTCATATTGTATGAAACTGCCAGGGGAGGGGCCTTCAGCTGTCCCCTGTGCTCCTTGGCAGTGTGACCTATACAGTCACCAACACCACTTCCACATTTGCTGGATACTCTCTGTTACTGGTTTTTTTCCTTTATTTTATTTTATAATGATTATTACTTTTTGAGACAGGATTTCTCCACATAACCCTGGCTGTCCTGGAACTCACTCTGTAGACCAGGTTGGCCTCAAACTCAGAGATCTACCTGCCTCTGCCTCCTGAGTGCTGGGATGAAAGGCGTGCGCCGCCACCACCTGACCTATTACTATGTTTAAATAATTGATAACCTGAAAAAAAAAGTCTATTACATTTAACTGGGTGTGGTAGGACCTACCTTTAATCTCAGCACTCAGAAGCCAGAGGCAGGCAGATCTCTGTGAGTTCTAAGGCAGCTGGATCTACCTAGCAAGTCCCAGGACAGCCAGGGCTACACAGAGGAACCCTGTCTCAATCCCCACCCCCCAAAAATGACCCACAGAGGATCCAGACTTGAATCCGCAGCACTAACATCATCTATAGCTCTCGTTCTGGGGGATCGGATGCACCAGGTACACATGATGCACAAATATACAAGCAGCCACAGCATACTGATAAAATAAGAAATTAATAAAGTCAAAAGAAAAATGTGGAAGGAAAGAAGACGGTGGGTCCATATATTGCCTAGCCACACGTTCTGTCTTAGTGTGTAATCTCTGATGTTCTCCCGACAAAATTACCCGATAACACTCTTCTCATTTTCCCTATGGCGAAGCAGAGCTTGGCTGTGTTAGGCAGTGCTATGGAATACAGAGAAAGAAATATTACCCAACTGGAGAGGGAAATGGGGGAGGAAGATAGGGGTGGGGGGGTGGGACACACGACTTGGCATCATTAGGAGGCAGGTTTTGGGTAGAAGTGGGAAGGAGGCGGAGGGAGGGGTTTAATCTGAGCAGATTGGTGGGCGGTTTAAAGAGAGCAGTTTCCCACAGCTCCAGAGGCAATGTTAGGGAATCTTGGGTGGGGTGCCATGCCAAGGTGAGGTGGTTGGTGGCCATGGCCCCTAGAAAACTTCTCCAGTCAACCCATCATGTTCTGAGCCCTGTCACAGTCTCAGTTTAGCTCTCTTGTTAGCCACAAAATGGGTGGCTTTCTGAGGCCTGTTTACTCCTCAGTCCCAGGCACGGAGGGCTGGGCTGGAAACCACAAGGGCTGGCCACAGCTGACCTGGGAGGCAGGAAGGGGAGACCCACTGTTTTAGACAGTAGAGAGAGTAACGGGGTGGCAGAGATTGGTTTTTCTTTCCTTGAGGTGAAAGTGCAGTGAGAGGGTGAGGAAGGTGCCAGGGGAAGCTTGCGCCTGCCTGCCTCTTCTGTGGTCTGCCTTCCTCAAGCTGCATAGCAAGAGCTGGGCGGGAGCAGACAGACAAAATCCCACAAGAGGTTTGGCTCCCTGTTGCTGTGAATGCTGAGAGGCTTCAGGGTCTGACAGACCTGGGTTGGAATGTGGATTTGTTCATTCGTTCACTTACTCATTGAACACTAATTTCTTTGAGTCAAGTGCTAAACAAAAAATGTGAAATTCCCTGTTAAAAATATCAAGAGAAGCCAGGCAGTGGTGGTGCACACCCTAATCCCAGCACTCAGGAGACAAAGATAGGTAGGTCTCTGACTTTGAGGCCAGCCAGAGTGAGTTCCAGGACAGCTAGGGCTACACAGAGAAACCCTGTCTCAAAAGAAAAACCAGACAGACAGACAGTCAGACAGACAGACAGAGTTATCAAGAGGAAGGGAGTTGACCAGCAAGAGGCTCACAGTTAAAGACCCTTCACTGGTGGTATATAGATAGGCCTATCTATAGTCCTGGGAGGCTGGGGTTGGAGGATCTCATATTCAAGGCCAACCTGGACCATGTAGCAAGCACCTTGTTGCTTAAGATGGTACATTTGGGCCTGAAGAGATGACTGACTCAGTGGTTAAGGGCATTTGCTGTTCTTGCAGAGTCCCTGGCTTGGTTTCCAGTACACACATGATGACTCACAACTGTCTATTATTCTACTTCCCAGGGATCTGATGCTTTTTTTGGGGGGTGGGAGGCAGGCATGCACATACACACATACATTCATACGCATAAGAATAAAATAAAATAAAAAGAAGATGGTATATTTTATGTTGTATTTTGCCACAGTAAAAATACTTGGGGCTGGAGAAACAGCTCAGCTATTAAGAGCACGTGTTGCTCTTGCAGAGGATCGGGATTGGTTCCCAGATCCCACACATGGACGCAGGGCACAGACATACATGCAGATTAACACTCATACTTATAAAAATAAAGAAAACACAATTTTTTTTTTAACTGTTCCAGGCTGAAGCAACCTTTTTGGTACTACGTAGGAAACCTGTGTGAGTAATATTTTGGGGACCGTAGAGGGAGTGATGGTAGCTGAACTGTAACAGAGGTCCAAGTGGTAGAGTGAGTACAGGGTAATAAGTGTGGGAGAGGGGCAGCCGTGTGTGTGTGTGTGTGTGTGTGGACGACGACTGCCTGCCTGAGATTAAGTTCAAACACATCTTCATCCAATAACAACCCGTATTTAGACGCAAATGTTTCGCTTATGCAAAACAGCAGAGGTCTCCCGGGAAGCTTTTTCAGTCTCGAGCTTGTGAAGTCATTGAAAACAAAAAGCAAGCTGTCCCCAGGGTACACAGCGTCTGCTTTGCCCCTGGGAGCTGGGCGAGTTCCAGGACGAAGGCTGAGCTGCTCAGGGACCGAACTCACAGGTGAGCAGCGCCGCTGCATGGAGGGCAGCAGGCAGGCGGTCGGTCACACTGCGCGTGTCCGTCGCGGGAGGCCAGCGCGCCTTACTGCGCACGCGCCCTCCGCTGCCTTGACTCCTCCCCCAGGGGCGGGGCAAGCGGGGCCCAAGATGGCCGCTCTCCGCTACCGTCGTTTTCTTAAGCTCTGTGAGGAATGGCCAGTGGACGAGACCAAACGGGGCCGAGACTTGGGCGTTTACCTGCGGCAGCGGGTAGCACAGGCCTTTCGGGAGGGAGAGAACACCCAGGTGACCGGAGGGGAGGAGGTTGGGGGCTTCAGAGAGACGGGCGGCAAGGGCGGGGGTCTGCGCATGCGTCGGCCTCCCTGACAGGCTGCACGTGTGCGAGGTACCCGCATTCCAGCTCGCATTCCAGCTAGCTTCGGAGTGCGATGCCTTCTACTCAGTTTTCCTTCTCATCTGCACCGTGCAGTGACCACCGAAGCGCCCCCGAGGCCCAGATGCGACTAAAGAATCAAATTGTAGGACGGGCGTGTTTTTTCCGTAACACTGTTAATGTGTCTGTGAGCCGACCCTATCCCTAGGGTCTCAGCCAGGCTCCAACCACGCTCCAACCACCTTCCGCCATTGTAAAAGTCCGACAGGTTTGGATCTTCCACTCAGATCCCTCGCGTGAGCAGTGTGTAGCTTCCTTTACCAAGCACCGCCATGTGGCACAAACTAGGTTAGGTTCCAGGGAGACAGCAGTGGATTAGATGAGGTAGTCCCCCTTGTGACTTTGAATTCTCATTCAGGACACGAGGAACAAATAGACGCATAAGACTGTCCCTATAAGCACTGTGATCATGGTAAACGTAAGTCGTTCCTGGGGCTTGCCTGAGGAAGTTACACATGGTTAAAGACTCAAGGCACGAAGACTGGGGAAGGGTGGGCAGGCACTGCAGAGGAAACCAGACTGGCGTATTTGAGAAAAGAGAGCAAGCCTGAATGAAGGCAGTGAGCGGCATGTCCACAGCTAGGATTTGAAGCTGAAGGAAGGCAGGAGCCAGCCACCACAGCTGTTGATTTGTCTTCATGTGTGGGGTTTTTCCTATATGTATGTGTGTGCACCAAGTTAGTGAAGTGCCCACGGAGGCCAAAAAATGGCGTTGGAACCCCTGGAACTGAAAGTTACAAGTGGTTGTGAGCCACCACGTAGGTACTAGGAATTGAACCTGGGTTCTTTTTAACTGTCCAGCCTCCTCTCCAGCCCTCCCATTCAGTCTTAAAGACTCTCTTTGGGAGTCAGGTTTTAACATAAGGCCAGGGAGAAGCCACTGGGGATATTTAGTCAGAGGACAGATGTGCCCTATTTTTTTTTTTTAAGATTTATTTATTTTATGTATATGAGTGCTCTATCCGCATGTACACCTGCATTCCAGAAGAGGGCATCAGATCACATTGTAGATGGTTCTGAGCCACCATGTGGTTGCTGGGAATTGAACTCAGGACCTCTGGAAGAGCACCCTTTGCTCTTAACCACTGAGCCATCTGTCCAAACCCAGATGTGCCCTGTTTTTAAAAGGTTACTCTAGTGCTGTGGCAGATGGATTATGGAAGGCAAAAAGGAGGCTACTGAGAAACCTGCTGTGATATCCCTGGAAGAGAGAAGTGCTGGTGGTTTGGACAAGGGTGGCAGCACAGGAGACGGAAGTTAACTGGAAACAGCTCTGTAATGTGCGAGTCACATTAACAGCATGAATGTCCTGGATGTGGAGCAAAAGGGAAAGAGGAACAAAGGACAGCATCTAGATTTCCCCCTTTTCCTTTTTTGACTTGAGCAGCTGGGTGCCATTTACTCAAATGGGAAAGACTAGACGAGGAACAGGTGGGGCGTGGGAAGAACACCGCTCGCTTGATGTTGGGTGCTTTAAACTTGAGATGCCAAGTAACCTGACTTCCCAGTGGAAATGTCAAGTAGGCAGGAGGTCATCTGAGCATGACCTTAGGCAAGAGGTCAGAGGTGTCGAGTGATGCGCAGCACTCACTGCCCAAATAGATGACCTGTGAAACTGGTCCACGACTGCCCAAGCAGGGACATGGGGACACTACAGCTCATCCCATCCCAGCTAAGCCAGCCCACCCCATAAGTGAGAGCTTCCCAGTGGCAACATGACCAGACTGTTGATTGTAACATACATGGCAGGTCTGGCCCGGTACTTCTAGAAGTCAAGGGGATTCACTCTATACACTGGGTCCTCACGTTGTACTTAGAGGTCCTCACTGACCCAAATCATACGGATCTCAAGGCAAACCCCAGGGACTTTCTAGGGCTGTGCTTCCTAATTTATAGTATGAACTTCCTGAGAATACAGGTGAAGCCCCCGCCCCCACTCACCATGTCTAATGCGGTTCTTGGTACACAAAAGCATCCAGTAAACTTCCAAGTGAACAAGTGGTTGGTTGTGGTTTGTGAGGCTGGTCATCTCCAGTTCAGTTGCAGATGTAGCAGAAGTGGCTGGGGGGGGGGGGCGGACTTGTGTCGCTCACTTGACAGACTCCTTGGTTTGAAGCTGTGTTTGTGGAATCCCAGGCACTGCTAACACAGGCCAGACCTAGTCCTCAGCCCCATGTAGCTTAGAGTTGGGCAGCCAGAGGCAAGATGCCTGGGGAGGAAAGACTTCTTTGTTTGTTAGCATAAGACAGCCAGCAGAGAGGGGAGAGCTTTCTCTTTGGGAGTCAGCATCCTTTGTCATCACCTAAGGATGAGGCCTACACAGACTTGAGTCATAGCTGCAGATGCAAGTTCACCAATGGTTCCGCTACAGCTGATAGATGTGTTCTGGGTGGAGTGAGCCAGGGTGTCCTGGTGGCAGCGGGCACATTACTCAGGACCTCTGTCGTAGCTCACCCTGATGTCACCTGAAATTGAGCCTGCCCAGGCTTAGTAAATCTTGCTGATAATTTTTGAAGGGAACAGTCTTTAGCTGGGATGGAGAACAGTGTGTGAGTCACTCCCACCGCCATCCCCGGAACACTTATAAAAGACCTTGAGAAAGAAAAGTAGTTCTGGGAGACGCTTCATTAAACCCACAGCAGAAGGCGGGATTAGCCCTGGGGGTGGCTGATTGCTGTGTCTCCACCTTTCCACCACTTGTGCAGAAAGTGGAACTAGAGGAGGTGGAGGCTGCTGTACTGAACAGCCTTGCTGAGACCAGCATCCCCTTGCCCTCTTGGCTTCCTGTCCTAACAAGGACTGTAAAAGGTGCATAGAGCACTTGGCACATCTCACCTCATTTTATCCTTTGTCCCAAGGGAAGTGGGCATTACTGTCCTGATATTTACAGATATTGACATCAAATCAGAAAGTTAAAACCACTCACTCAGGTCCCTTGACAGTAAGAGACAAGTAAACAGCCCAGCCGCTGTGCCCAGGTCAGCATGGCCCAGCTGTCAGTAGGTCCATGTTGTCAGTCCTCTAGAGAGACCTCCTGTTAAGTTTCCTCTGTGAGCATGGAGTCCCTCTCTCCCTCCCATTCACTGATCAGACCTTTTGGATCACAGCAGTTGGGGCAAAGAATTAAACACCTCGGGCCCACTTTTCTTTGCCCCAGTCACTACCTCCTCAGTGCAACAAGAAGAAAGGCGGGCCTCGGTGGGACACCAGTACAGATAGGCCAGGCTCATTGAAAGGCCAGTTAATAATTCAGACTACAGACCTGCGCACAGAGCCCTCAACCTCCGGAAGCCAGCAGAGCTTGCTCTTTGGGGCATCTCTCAGCCCACCCTAAACCCACCAGGAAGGGAGGTGGGAGTAGGGAACCGGAACACATGGAACAACACCTCTACCACCTTGTCTCCTGTTGTTCCCTTTTGAAGTTCATGGCTAATGGTCTTGTCTCTGTTCGTACAGTTTTCTTAAAAGAGCTCCCATTCCCTGCAGCACCTAGAGCGCCACAAAAGAATCTTAGCCGGGGGAGGGGACAAACAGCTGTGCTTACTGAGTTGACTCTAAAATGAGTTGAGGTGCAAGGTGGCTTTCTGAAAGCTCTAGGAGGCCTTTAGTCAGCTCAGGCCACTCTGGGAAGGGTCTGGAGATGCTGCTGCCTGGGGCCGGAGTGGGAGTCTGTGGCGCTTGTCTCTTACTGAGGGTTAGATGATGGGCCAAGGAGAAAGATGTTAGGCTTTGCAGGGTTTCTAGCAAGGAACTGGGCCAGCACCTCCTCAGAGGGAATCCAAGGCCTGTAGTTGTCCAGGTGGGTCCAGATCCTCAGAACCTCAGTGGGCAGGCACATGACAGCCACAGGGAAGGCATCTCAGTGTGGTTGAGTGGGTCAGCCACTGAGGACTTTGGGGATGTAGTCTAAGGACAGAGTGTGCTCTTTGTATCTGGGAGGCATTACGAAAATGTGTTGTGAGGAGATTGCTCCCTGGGACGGACTGTGTCATTGTCCAGTTTACTCTCCTCAATTGGAGAAGGTCAGCAGATCAGGGTGTTTGGAGCAGGAACTTTGTTGGTCCTCGTGTGCGTACAGTGCAGCTGTTCTTCTCAAGGGGTGAATGGCTGCTTTCAGTGGCCACGGCTTCCTCAGCTCTGAGCCTTCAGCACTGCCAGCTCACGGTATGCAGGTCCAGCGTGGCTTCCCAGTCACATCCTCCACACTGGCTCTCGCAGGGCAGGTGGTTGCTTTGCCTTTAGAGCTTAAGTCTTAATCTTTGAGGCCCAGTGACTTTGAACCACTGACTCCACCTCCACACGCCAAAAGCCTGAACACAGCTTGCCAATGGTCTGGTGGCTCCGGCCATTGAAACCCTCCCTCCTGAAGCAGCTTGTCCTTAACCTCTCCCAGCCCTCCCCCATCGATCTACGCTACTCAGGGTTAGAGTTAGAGACTGTGTCTGCTCTGTGCCTGTGTGACACTCCATCCTCACCCCTGCACCTGTCCTACTCAACTCTGCAATGCTGCTCCTCCCTGACTCTGCCACTCAGTTCCACACAGCTGGGGGCATGGTTGGCCCTGTGTCTCTTGTCCCCACAGCTTGACTTCTGGCTTCTCCTTTGTGTCCCTCATGGTCTGGTCCCCTAGCAGAGTACTCTCCATAGTAGGTGCTCAAGAAATGGACATCCAATTGCATTGACGGGAATATGCTCCAAGACAGCATGGTTCATGTCAGAAGTTCATTACAGAGTCATGAAACCTCCTCATAGAGCCTCCTGGACCAGATCCAGCCCAAACTTAATTAGCAGAGCAGTCTGTGGCACCCTCCCCAATGTGCTTATGCTTCCCTTGTGCGACTGGAATAGGGGCCGCTGTAAGAATTGCTGTCACCACCCAAAATTCAATTTTGAAAATCAAAATGAGTGCCTGCGGCACTGATGTAGATTTGTATGTATAAAAGTTTAATATGGTAAAGAGAAATTTATTGACGGCTGAGCAGGGAAACGCAGAGGGAATGAGATGGAGCTGTAAAGGCCACTTGTCTCAGAGCCTCAATTTCATTTGGGTTTGGGGAGCAGCGTTGAATTTCTCATAACGCCCATGTGCAGCTCTTTGTCCCAAAATGTCCATAATCTCATTAGGTGCAAATGCAAAATCCAGGTAATTTAAAGCTTTTGTGTGTAGGAGGCTTTCCTAAGACCCACAGGACATCTCATGAGAAATGCTAGGTGTCCCCATTTCCAGAGTGTTTGTGCTAGTCTGTGAATGGGTGTAAGGTGTAGGTAGGTACAGGACGAGGCTTTGGGAACAAGACAGGGGTCCTGTTGGCAGCTGTTAAGTAGGAAACAAAACCGGTTTTTTTTAATTGGCTGAGCCAGAGTCAGATGCAGCATGGATTCTGGAATGGGCCATGTTGCTTGCTGTCTCTCCTTAGGCAATAAGAATTTTCTAGAAATGGGCATATTGCAAACTCCCATTACCTCCGCTGGGTTGCCTTATAGCCTTCTGTAAATGCCTGACCTAATAGGAAATTAGATGACAGGTAATTTGGCATTGTGTTAACTATCTAGGCCCCCAAGCTGGCCTTACATTCACCATCCTCCTACCTTCTGAGCTCTGAGATTACAGACCTGCGCCACCATCTCTGGCTACAAAACTCCTTGAACACCCATGGACAAAGGGCACTGAGGAGGTTGAGGTTCCCAGGATCACCTCAGTTCTGCACCCAGGTCTTGCACAGTTGTAAGGGTGACCCTGTCCTCTGCACTCATCCAGCCCTGCTGCTGCCATGAGAGGCGTGAGTGGAGGACAGGATGGGACTCCATGGTTGCTGGCGTGCAGGAAGCAGCAGAGCAGCTGGAAAAGGAGCAGGACACCCTTTGCGGAGAGTCAGCTGGGGGTCAGGTCTGGTGGCAGTGCAGGCTGCCCCTCCTGGGCACTAGGAGAACAGCCTGGTGGTGAGAGGGGTAGGTGCACCTGAGCATCCATGAGAACAGCCTTTGGCAGCCCCCTTGCCTGGCCATGGAATGCTTAGTGGCTGCCCAGGGGAGTCCAGGTCAGGACTAGTTTGGCCTGGGAAAGCCTCTATGAGTCTCTCTATCTTGCCCCCATCCCCACTCACCCTCCTACCAGATGCACTGGCCACTCAGGCCCAGTCCTTGGGTCCTTCCTGGCTCTCTCTGTGTTTGTATTGTGAAGTAGGTACCAGAACTGTGCTAATAATCTCAGCACACACTGCCCCTATTCTCTGACGTTCCAGGCCAGGCACAGCCATGTCACCTCTTTCAGCCTCATACCACCCTCGGGGGGAGGGGCACTTTGTATGGCTTCTTTTAAGGCCGGGCTCACAGGCACAACTAAAAGCGGCAAAGCATGAGATCACCAGGATGGAAGGTGATCACGCACAGGACAGTGTACCACAGAGGGCGACCCTCTGCCCTGTGAGGGTTTCCTCAGTGGCCAGGATTGGAATGTGGTCATGGATTATTAGATAATGCATTATATCAGCAGTAGCTGTCCTGAATGGTCATTAGAGAACATCCTGGATCTCAGGAAGCACATTCCCAGATTTATGAGGTGAAAGGGCCTCATAGTCAGAAATTCATAAGAGTAATGCAAACATGGCCGTTTTCTTTAATTGGGTGGGCAAGAGGTCAGGGATTTGCCCAACATCTTGTAGCTGGTGAACAATGGGACCAGGATCTCACCCGGGCAGCTGGTTCCCACTACCCCTGCAGCCACAGAGGCCCCTGCTCACACCAAGGCCATGTGGGCAGATGCCTTGTGCAGGCTGTGGAATTTGTAAGTGGACAGTCAGCCTAGGTGTGAGCACAAGCAGAAGAAATGACCTTTCCCGTTGGTTTTTAGATACTGTGATTGCTGTTTGTGAGTGTGCAGCTGCGTATGTGGAGGTGTGTACACGTACATGCAGAGGTCAGCTTCTAGTGTCATTCCTCAAGTATTGTCCACCTGTTTCTTTTTTTTTTTTTTTGAGACAGGTTTTGTTGCTGTCCTGGAACTGTATAAGCAGGCTAGGCAGGCCAGCCATCGAGCCTAGGGATCCACCTGCTGCATGTGGCCAGCACTGCCCCCAAGAAGGAAACAGCAACAGTGTGCCAATGCTCCCTCCTTGGAGAGCATGGCTGCTGCCCTTTGCCCTGGTGGCCCTGTCAGAGAACTGCTCAGGGAGATGCCAGCCCCACATTTCTCCCTCTGTTTGTGCCCTATAATTACTGTCTTGTTATTTTGCGCACACTCACCCTGGTCTCAGCCCGCAGCCCCCTCTCCTCTGGTGGCTCCCTGGACAGCCCTGTTGACCTTGAACAAGAGGGACATCTATAGCCAGGAAAGCCAGTCTGATGCTGTGCTGGCTGAAAGCTGGGACCTCATCTGACACAGGCAGAAGGAGGCTGCCTCGCTGAGATGCTCAACTCCTGATTTATTTATATGCTCCCTCTTCCAGAAAGGATTTAAGTCAGAAAAAAAAAAAAAGCCATCATTTGTATTCTGGGAAAACTGTAAGAATTTTGTCCTGGGAGCTTTCAGAATTCCTGGCAGAGAAATGAATGAGGTGTATAGACAAATGGCAAGGGTGGAGAAAAGGAAGGGTTAACGGTGGAAGGCAGAACACCTGTCTTCCTAGACTGTCCAGCACGGCCTGCCTTCATTCTTGGAACAGGCACCTAGTACTTCTTTCCCCTGCCTTCCCTCATGCCTGTGAGCTCTGAGCCCTCATCCTAGTCACACATAGTGCAGTCTGTCTTGGCCCTGCTTGGTTCACCTGTTTTGCAACATGGCCTCTGTTCTCAAAAGTGTCTCCTCTACAGGCCAGGGTCTGCTGGAGCTCTCCTTGTAGCCCAGGCTGACTTCACACTCGCCTGCCCAAGTGCTGGGATTGCAGGTGTGCCCTGCACCCAGGTTGCCTTTCTCCCTTGCACTCTTAGCAGCTCTCTGTTTAGAGATGAAAGTGCTGGAGGTTTCATTTGTTCATTTATTGTTGCTGTTTAGTCTTTCATAAAAGAATATTTAATCTACTTCACACTGATCTCATTTCACAAAGCTTTCTCCCTGCAAGCTCTTTCTGATGCCCCTGGGCCTCAGGCAGACCCAGGTGCTCTGCAGCGTCTGTGGCAGCACACTTTGTTCTTTCCTCATTTGTGTGGTTCCTTCACTGGGAGGGCCTTTCTTCGAAGCCCCTGCCATCACCTGAGCTTCTTTCTGGGTCCCTGGAGCACACACTGCCCCCAGCATGTTCTTTGCAACCCACAGCTGGCATGGTAGTTCCCAAGGTGCAGGGAGCTGCTTAACACTTTTGTTTGTTTGTTGAGGGCTCAGGGATCCTCCAGGGGGCTTGTGAGGTGGGACTTTTCATCCATAAAGGCGACATCCTATACACTGCAGGGAGGCTTGCTTTCCACATACCTGGGATACTAGTACCTCCTCTGAGAGCATTATTACACTTAGCCCTCCCCCGAGATAGAGGTGCTGGGGGGGGGGGTTGCCTCCTCCGCTCACTTCCCTGGGGGCGCACTGTCTTTCAGATTGCAGAACCTGAAGCCTGTGATCAGATGTATGAAAGCTTAGCACGACTGCATTCAAACTACTACAAACACAAGGTGAGTGGGTGCAGGCTTTTGTATCCCGGCCTCTGATGGGAGGACCAATCAGAACGGGTAGAAAATTGATTATACAGTGTTTTGTAAAGAATTGTGGTTTTGTGACTTTCAGATGTAACCAGTACTTTTGACTAAACCAACAATGGTGCCCAGCAGAGGCCTTTAGAGATCTTGTAAATAAAGCCATGCTCCTGTTCATGTTTCCCACTCAGTGACGGAGCTGCCATCACAGGCTGACAGATATGGAGTACCAGGACAGTCCTGCTCTACTCCTCCTCTGCCTTGGCAGGATTGCTGTCAAAATCCACGTAGTGTGGTTTTTCCTCAGACTTGAAAAAAATATGTTCAGTAGCTCTACAAATAGACATGGTCAGATGGAAGCAGAAGGGACTCCTTCCAGACGCAGCTGCTGTGTCCCTGAGCAGCGCTGTGGGCACCACCAGGGAACCGGTTGGTTAGAAGTGCAGACTCCTGGACCTGCCTAAATTCTCCACGCTCTGGCTCGTGTGAGTCCTGGCCTCCAGGTGTCGCTGCTCCTCTCGCCAAGTCTCCAGCCTCTGGTGCCTAGGGCCGTGGTAACACAGCCACCAGAGCCAGGCCACTGTCCTGCAGAACTAATGTGTCCCTTCCCTTCTCTCCTGCCCTGTGCAGTACCCTCGTCCCAGAGACACGAGCTTCAGTGGCCTGTCTGTGGAGGAGTACAAGCTGATCCTGTCCACAGGTATGGAGGTGTGACTGCCCTCTCTGGTTGGTTCGCTCTGAGCCTCAGAGGCTGAGGAGGATTGCCTAATAACACAGTTTTGCGTGGTGGAAAGCCTTGAATAGGCAGGGGAGTCCTGAGGCTACAGAGCTCAAGTGCTTGAGCCACAAAGTATGGGAAAGGTCAAAGGCATTTAGAAGAGAAAACCAACTTTAGTACTTTTAATTTAAGGCTGGTGACTGGGAACAAGGGACTTAGATATCAGCCAAATGGAAGTCATTGGAATCAGGATGGGAGGAAAATAATTTTATTTTTATGGTCCTAAGGGGGCTTTGTAAACAATGAGGCTTTTAATTAAAACAAAAAGCCATTCAGTGAATGAGTATGGGGATATCCGCCTGTGAGTTATCTACCCCAGGAGATGAGGTCTGCAGGTTTGATATGAGTCTTAACGAGTTTGGTCTGGGAGTCGTGGCTAGAGCCCAGTTTGCAGGAAGGAAGCCTCTGCCACTCCGCCCCTCCTTACTTCCCCATTTCCATTGTCAATGAAAGGTGGGGGCAGGGGCGGGTCAAACCAGGTGGTCCTGGAAAATTGCTATTTTTATTGCCAAGGATATTGTATATAAAAATAGGCTAACCTTTTCTGGGAGTGCATGGCCCTGAAACATTTGCTGTCTGGTACTCTAGAAATTTCTGCTTCCTCTTAGTCATGGTGATTCAACCTTGTAGATTTTTTTTTTTTTTTTTGGTTTTTCGAGACAGGGTTTCTCTGTGTATCTTTGGCTGTCCTGGACTCACTTTGTAGACCAGGCTGGCCTTGAACTCACAAAGATCCGCCTGCCTCTGCCTCCCAAGTGCTGGGATTAAAGGCGTGCGCCACCACCGCCCGGCGCCCTTGTAGAATTCTTAACCTTCCGAGCAGATGGGAACCTGGTGGTATCTGCTGTGCCGGCTCTCAGGAGAGCAGGCCTTCAACTGAGTGGCCAGGCATCTCTGTGCTGTTTGTGGTTTTCTGACGTGTGCTTTTACACCCACATTCCCAATGATATCATTACAGCAGGGAGGGAGTGAATGTTCTTGTGATGGATCAGAGAGTTTGAACAAAGTCTGAGAGTGAACTTAGCATGGGCTCGGGTTCCCACCGTCTTGTGTTTGCACTTTCTGGCAGACCTGAGGCATGGTGACTGCTGCTCTGGCTTCTTAGCTCAGGAAACTCCAACAGTGTGCTCACAGCAGCCTCATGATGTTGCAATTGTGTGGGGCCAGTGCCACCCAAACGAGGACTTGTAAACCACGTCGGACCAGCCAGGTTTGCAGTGTGGTCACCCTGGCCTATGGGGGTCTTAGTGGATAGGAGAGCGATCCCAGTGTCACACTTGGTAAAGGCCCAGGGTGGGAGGAGGCTGTGCTGTCAGCTGCCACATGGTGAGTGTTCCAAGCTAGTGTGGGGCCTATGAACGCCAGCGCTTTTGTTAAAATTGAGCCTGAAAGCTAACCGGTGTTGTGCTAGTGTCCAAGTTTAATATCTAGAGATTATAAAATGAGAGGTCTCAGACTCCTAGCTCTCAACTGTGTCTGAAGATACTTGTGGTTGTCACCGTTGGTGGGGTAGGAGCCATGCTGGCCTTGGTGACTAGAGGCCAGAATGTTGACACAGGATCAGCTCAGGGAAGAACTGCTTGTATTATTTGGGGGGATCCTTGAGACGGGTTTCTTTGTTTAGCTTTGGATATCTTGGATCTCACTCTGTAGACCAGGCTGATCTTGAATTCACAGAGATCTGCCTGCCTCTGCCTCCCCAGTGCTGGGATTAAAGGCTGATACCACCACCACCTGGCTCATGTGTGTAGTTCTTAACATGGCTCTCTGCACATGTGCACATAAACACACACCCTGCCACCACTGTGAAGATGTGACCTTTCTGTCCAGTGCTAGGCATGTTACCTTGATTGCCACAAACCCAGCTTGGGAGGTTTGTGGTCTTTTCCTGGTTTTTTACAGTAGAACTTAAGGTTGTAAGGGTTTAGGGATTTGCTTCAGGGAGGGGCAGCATCCACGTCTCTCCCCTCTAGGGACCCACAATGCTGAGTCTGACAGCTCCTCTTGATGTGCTTCCAGAGCCAGGACCCACCTGGTACCTACAGCTGATGCAGACATTAGAGTAGGCCCAGATTAAGAAAGAGGCGTGCATGTGTCTAGCAGGAAGCACACCTTGGTGGTGCTGAGGAGGGCACGATCAGGTTGGGAAGAAAGTCAGGGCAAGTTTATGTGGAGTAGGGCAGGAAGTGCATCTGTGGTACTGAGGGGGCAAGTCAGGTGACCCTTGTGTTGTGTCCCATCCCAGTGCCTGGTCCACATAGAAAGCAAAATGTGCTCTTCTGGGGACAGCCCTATGAGCCATCCCATGTCAAGTGCAAGAGGACATCAGCCTGTTCCCTCTCTCCCTGTGCAGACACTTTGGAAGAGTTTCACGAGATGAATAAGAGCATGTGGAAGAAGCTGCAGGAGAAGTTTGCACCCACAAGGCCAGAGGAGAAGCATAAGGTCTGGGCTCGGGTCCTGTCCCGCCCACGCACCTGACTGTGCAGTCTTCTGATGCTCATCAATAAAACTCCCCCGTTTCTCCCACCCTCCTGGTTTGGAACTCACTCATCTACCCACCCCAGGAGGGCTCTGGCTGCTCTTGGGTATTTTGGCCTGAGCAGGGAAGCTGCACAGCGAATAGGCCAAGAGAGTCTCCTGAGCAGAGGGAACGTAGGTCCCTCCCAGCGTGAGGTCTGCAACCCCAGTGAGGGTTCTCAGGGTCCCTGTTGTGTTGGAGCAGCTGGGGAAAAGCCAGGATCAGCAGTTAAGCGTGGAAATGGCAACAGCGAAGAGCAGGCCCAAGCACGGACATTGCCTGGCCTCGGCCCTCTGACTCAGGAGACAGCTCAGTCCTCTTACTGCAGCCCATCAGAAGTGTGCCTCCCCACGCGACTTGAGGGACAGCAAAGCTGTGGCCAAGCCTTAACCAGGTGTGGTGTGGGCACTGGGTGACCCACAGGCCACCTTACCGTAACCACTTGGAGCCTTACTTTTGTTAGGTCCTCACATCCTACTCGATGTCCTCCAAGTGGCCAAAGGGATGAAGCCCATGGGGTTGATCCCAGTGCAGCCCTGGTGAGTGTTGGGTGCAACAGGTGGCACTTAGCATCCTGAGGGGAGGCTACGCCAGCAGGGTGTTGGCCTCTGTGGCCTCCAGCTGTGCGGGAAGCAGAAGCACCGCCCCACTGGTGGGCTTGGATTCTATTAATTTATTGAAGGCAATTAACACATTAGTTCCTAGGACACAGAATGTGTAAAATTACACCAAAAAGAAGGGACAAGCAGTCAAACGCCACTTTCACACAGCTTGGTCTTTGTCCTTTGGCTTGGGACTCTTGCCTACAAAGCCTGGGGAGAGGCAAGTCCCAGGAGCAACAACATCTACCCTGAGTCATCGGGCTACTGGGACAGGACTGCGGTCAGCACACTGTCCCCAGCAGGCACAGCAGGGTGGGGTGGCCCCTGGGAATAAGTTAAATATCAAAGCCCTAAGGAGCTAATAACAGCAGGCTGCCATCTTCCTGAGGCAGGACGGAGGGCGGGCTGGGGACAGCCACATGCAGTGCTTGGAGATGAGAGGCAGCCCCCTTGTAACCACCTATGAGGAGCACTGAAGAATGTCAGTTACTGCTTCGAGGGACAGCAGTCTAGAGGACCTAGCATCCTCTAAGGCACTAAGGTAAACTGAGTCTCTTCAAAGGCACTGGGCAGGACTGCTCTGAGGCACTCCTACTGGCCAGAGCCTGGTTTGGGGAAGGGAGTTGCCAGCAGAGGTGGGGTAGGCACCTGGCTTCCAGAGGCCCCCTGACCTGAAGAAGGGGCCGTTCTGTTTGTAGTGGATTTCCTGTGGGGCGTCAGTGGCTCTTCTCAGCGGCTCATGCAGTTCTGCACATCCACAAAGCCCAGACGTTGCCTCCGTTTCCGCTGCTCTGTCATCTGAGTTAAACAAGACTTGTCAGGTAGCCTGGCTCCCTTCTCCACAGCACCGAGACAGTCTGCATCTTCCCCAAAGGGTCGGGCTGCCCTTCAGCACTGGTGGCAGATGGCCACCCCCAACCCCCAGGGTATCCTCAGTTAGCATGTCAAACCCTTGATTGGGTGCAACCAGGAGCCTGCAGCATCTACAAGAGGGGTGTGCAGCTACACCGTAGCTGCCGCTACATGCCAAGGAAGTTCCCACTGCAGTGAACCCTTGGAGGCCCTGCCTGGCTGCTGCAGGGAAAAGACCACAGGTGGGGAAGCCTTAAACCTAGACCAGGGCTCCCTATGACCTTTCATGGCATTTGCCCCGCATGGTACTGAATGGGACCCTGAGGTTGAGAGCACACCTGCTCCTTGAGCTCGTTGAGCTGGGCAGTGAGGTGTGATACCAACTTCATGGTGGAGCCAAGCTTCTCCTGCAGGATGCGGATCTCGTTCTGCTCACCCTCACCCTCACTGCTCACCAGGGACATGGCGCGCATCCGTGGGAACCAGTCCAGGTTCTTGTTCTGGAACAGAGTGCTTGGGTGAGGATCGAAGAGGCAATGCTCAGGGAAAGCCACACCCTTTACCAGATGGCTAGCAGGGAGTGTGTTATGGGAAATCTGAACTGGCTTGGGTCCTCCCAGGCAGGCAGGAGGAATCAGGCTGCCTTCCATGAGGTGACCCTGTCCTCCAGCAAGCCCTTGGCCGGTGTCCCTGCCACGGCCAGGGTGCAGGAAGGCCAAGACCCAGACTTGCTTCCTCCTCTCTGCTGCCGCTGACACGCGTGTCCCGTGTCCAGAGAAGATGAGAGTTAAGCAGATGGCAGCCTAGAAGAGCTAGCATCTGACACGTGCCAGAGAAGAAAAGCCATGTTCTCTGGGAGAGAGGAAGAAGCACCAGCCAGGCAGTTCTGTAGTTCTCTGGTTCCTGTCACAAGCTGTGAATTCTCAGACCAACAGATAAAACTCTTCACTGCTGCCATGACTTTGGAACTGGGAAGGATTATGTTTAATTCCTCTAAGCCTGGTATTTTCTAAAGCTTTCCCAGGCTTTCTCTGACTGGAACGATGCTGACTTTAGGAAGCCCGCCCTCCCTTGCTGTGCCTTCTAAAGGAGGCCCTGTGGGGTCTACCCACTCCACACGCACCCCAGTGCTGCTGTACCCTGGGGCGTTGGTACACCATGTCCACACCAAAAGAGCGAGTCCATGGGGAAGGGGGCTAGCAGGGCCCCAGCTGCTCCTTACTCCCTGGCCGGCCAGCGCAACGCTCGGCAGCTGTCATCCCTCCGGCCCAGGCCAGCAGATGTAGTATACTCTCCCAGGTGTGGCTGGGCCGGGTGTGTGTGCACTCACCTTGATCATCTGAGCCACGTAGCTCTCAGGGCCTGTGTAGTCCGTCTTGTTCTTGACTCGGACCAGCACAATGAAGTACAGGTAGTTCCACATGTTGTGCTCCAGCTTGATGTGCTCCTCAAAGGACACGGTCTTGTTATCAAACTTGTCCCTCTCCAGACCTGGGCAGAGGGAGTGAAGACATCCATTACCCACGGAGGACCACCTTGATGACTCCTTCCAGCAGCCCACCTGGGTGATCTGGCCACTGTCCTCAAGCTCCCACTGCTTAGTTAGGGTGGAGACTCCACCCTACCTGGCTGCAGCCCTCCTGCAGAGCAGCTGGGGGCTCTGGGGACACCACCAGGATTGCCTGAGCCCAGCGGTGACAGGAGCAGCCGGGTCAGCAGCAAGTCCTGCCGGTGACCCCTGCACTTTGGGCCCAGGCATTACTAGGTTTAGAAGACGCGATAGATTGAAACCAGAAGTCTGAGATCACAGTGGCCTCAGGTTCCTCTTCTGGCGGCCCAAGGGCTGGAAGTGGTGGTTTCCCAGGCCCTGACGATCCATGGACAGGCCAGGTCAGCAAGGACGGGACTGGGTGCATAGCTCAGAACCCTCCAGCCACGCAGCAGTATACGGCCAAGCGAGAAAGCGGGCCTCACCACAGATGAAGCACGTGGTCTTGAGGATCTCCTCTTTCTTCTGCTTCTCGCTGCGCAGGTCGGCGAAGGTGTCAATGATCACCCCAAAGATGAGGTTCAGCACGATGATGATGACGATGAAGAAGAACAGGAGGTCATAAACCACCCGGGCAGGGAAGAGGGACTCCTGCAGAGTGAGGGGGCAGGCACCATAAGGACAGAGTTCAGTAGGAAAGGCATGGCTGTAGTCACGTGGGAGCCTAGGGATGGCGGTGACTGCTCTGTCAACAGAAGGAAGCCCTGAGATGACACTTGGAGAGGGTTGGCCAGGAGGAAGCTCTTGGTTCATCGTGTATAGCAAGTCCTGCTACACAACAGGGCTTGTTCTAAAGGCAAGGGCAGCCGTGAGCACAATCAGCATTCAGGGTGCCAAGCCTCACACATTCCAGAGCCTTTGTCCAGCCCAGAGATGACGCCTACGCAAGTCGGAGCTAATGGACCCGGGGCTGCTGGTCCAAGCCAAGTCCTGAGGCTCCACCCTGCCCTCCCGTCTGGGCTGAGGAAGCCAGTGGCTGCTCCAGGGCTCACACCTTCCCAAGCCTCAGAGCCAAGACTGGTTGCCATGGTGTCCCTTGTAGCATCTCCAGTGAGCCCAAGTGGGCGGGGTGGGGGGCTGATAGCTCTGGACAGTGTTTCAGAAACTGGCTGGGTATGGAAAACGGAGCATTCACACAGCTGGGTGGGGTGAAGTGTGGAGGGAGCCTGGCTGCTGTCTGGCTGGGGCCCAAGGGCCCAGCAGGGTGCTCACGTCTTTGGAGGGCTTGCGGAGGATGTCACCCACGCCGCCACCATTCCGCAACCCGTGGTTCATGACGGTTACAATGCACATAAGTAGAGTGTCACAGGCCCGCTCTGTGCTGTCTGGCTCCTCGTCCTCTGTGGTGGTCAGTAAGCTCAGGCCTGGGGCTGCCCACTCTGCCCCACTCCACCCCATCCTGCAGACACCACAGCCTCACCTTCTAGGATCTCAGGCACCGAGACCTCTGAGACACAGTCCATCTTGTCCCCACTACACGTGCCCACAAATGTGGCAGCTCCATGTGGCATCCCCAAGGTGCTGGCTGGAGATAACAGCAACAAGGTCACAAGGAGATCCAAATGTCTGTCCTGAGACTCATGCCCCTAGGAGGCCCTGGCCTGGCCCTGCTGGCTCACACTACAGATAGGAGGGTCTCTGTGAGTCTGGACCCAGCACCCAGGCAGCCCCTGCAAACACCAAGTTCTGTATGAATGATGGGTCTGCAAGGGGTTCATCTCAAACCAGAAGTTTTCAAGGCTCCACCTACCCTTCTGACTCCCATGAGTTAGGATCATTCAAGGGATGCCAGTTGGTGTAGGCTAGACCTCCCCAAAATCCAACAGGAGAAAGGCAGAGAGCCCAGAGGGATAAGGATGCCATCTGGTGCCAATACCAGTCACCTATGTGTGTCCATTGTCACCCCACACACCCACCCCAGAAAGGAAGTCCCCAAGACCTCTAGTGTGGTTCCCAGGCAGCCGGTCCACCTCCAGGATGAAGTCGTCCTTGAGGAAGAGGAAGCCCACGATGGAGAAGAGGTAGACGAGAATGAGCGCCAGGAGAGCAGTCAGCAGGATGGAGCGGCCATTGCGGGTCACACTCTTGATGACATTAAACAGTGTCTCCTCTCGGTAGATGAGGTCAAAGAGCTGCAAGGACAGCGGCACCTTGATAAGCCAGGCTCTGGTGGCTCCCACAGGCTCTGCCAGTGGGCTTCGTGCTCAGGCTGGAGTGGGGCAAACTGGAAGGTTTCTGAGAGTCTGTGGTTCCAAGACCCAGGGAGGTGTGAGAGGCGTGAGCGGACACCAGCCAGTAAATGGGGAGACAGCAACTCTTACACTGCACTCCCAGGGAAGTGTTCTGAGCATTTCTCACACTGGCTCCTGTCACATGAGGCACAGGGCAAATGAGAAACCCACTTAAGAGTTTAAGCAGCCGGGCGGTGGTGGTGCACGCCTTTAATCCCAGCACTTGGGAGGCAGAGGGAGGCGGATCTTTGTGAGTTCGAGGCCAGCCTGGTCTACAAAGTGAGTCCAGGACAGCCAGAACAACACAGAGAAACCCTGTCTCGAAAAACCAAAAAAAAAAAAAAAAAAAAAAGAGTTTAAGCGTGAGTGTTCAGGTTGTTCAGGTTGGGGGTCAGGGACAAACGCCTGGTCTGGCTGAGTCCAGGATTGATCCCTCCTCTGTACCAGAGAGATGGGGCGGATGGAGGCTCTCGGAGAGTAGGGTTGGAAGCCGGCTCAGTCCCAGCCCAACCACACACTCACCAGGATGCTGTAGAAGAGCTCGTGAGCAAAGAGGCCCAGGACGCTCGTCAAGATGTAGCCCACATGGTACAGGAACTCCATGTCCATGACCATCGCTTTATAGCCACGGATGAAGGTTCCCCGGTTGCCCACAAAGCTCACCACAAACACGATCTTGTTGGTCAGCTGGGTAGAAAGGGCAGGGTGTGGAGGTCAACACCACTTCTGATACCTTAACCCTCTGCCCTGCTGAGCCCAGCCCAGAGGCTAGTCCCCGCAGAATGAGTGAGAGGCACCATATCAGTGGAACTGTCTGGGCTCCTGGAACTCAGAGAAGCCCTGGGAGGAAACTGAGGCTCGGGTGAAGCAGGCTGGAACAGAGAAGCCCCTAGCCTCACAGCACTCAGTTAGGAAAAGGCTTCTTTCCCATTTCTCAGGAAATCGTAAAACAAGTCTTTGATGTCCACCCGTGCACTGACCCACAGGACCAGCACCCTGCCCTCGAGGCCGCTGAGCTCAGTGCTTCTTTCCCATTTCTCAGGAAATCGTAAAACAAGTCTTTGATGTCCACCCGTGCACTGACCCACAGGACCAGCACCCTGCCCTCGAGGCCGCTGAGCTCAGTGGCTAATCCCTGTCTGTCTCAGGCCTGGCTGCCCCAATTGTGGGAGAAGAGCTGGAAGCCAGAGTGGTGGGATTAGCCGGTGAGCAGGGTGGGCAGAGGACCCCACAGCACTCACATTGAGGGCACCCAGGATGTTGAGTGTGGGCCCAATGCCCAGGTAGTAGATGGACCGCAGGATGAGTGCCACAATGAGGGGACGGACGCTGTAGCGCTTGGTGAATAGCGCAGCGACAGAGAAGCAGATGAGGATCCAGAAGAGCAGCGAGATGAGTGGGGAGCCCAGCACGCCTGGGGGACAGTGGGCAGGCGTGAGTGGGGAGCCCAGCACACCTGGGGGACAGTGGGCAGGCATGGGGGGGCACAGCACGCCTGGGGGGCACAGTGGGGAGCCCAGCACGTCTCGGGGACAATGGGCAGGCATGAGTGGGGAGCCTGGCACGTCTGGGGGACAGTGGGCAGGGGTGAGTGGGGAGTCTAGCTCCCTTTGGGGTAGTAAGTCCCAGAATTCCCCCTTTCTCAGGAGCCTTCCTTAAGGGTCTGATGTCCCTGTTGCACCCTGCCAGCTGCTGCAGACATCTCGAGTCTCTGGCTCACATCTTTGCGTGCGTGTGCGCACACACACACAAACACACGTGCACAAACACAGGCCATCTCCCAGAAGGCCAAAGGGCACGTCTGTCCCTTGACCCACACTCTATGGCCCCCCATAACATGCAGAGAGACCACAGGACAGTGCAGGGGTGTGTCTTCCCACATGAGAGGGAGGAGTGAGCAGCCTCACCTGTGGATGCACCCTCCACATAGGGGTAGAAGAAGGCGATGATGATGTTGATGAACACAGCCAGGTTGAAGGAGATGCTGCCCCACAGCGTCATGCGGCGGGAGAACCAGTAGATGAGTGGCATGCCTGGAGGGATGGTAGCACAGTGTTCTGACAAGACCCCTCTGGCCGGGAAGGGGAGGGGAAGGGAGGGGGCACCCGATGATCCTCACTGCGCAGCCGGCGCTGCCACTCCATCTCGTTGTGCAGGAAGGAGGACTGGTCGAAGAAGTCGCTCACTTTGCTGCCCTGCTCATCTTGCTCTGTGGTGGTGAAGAGCCGGTGCTTGGTCTCCTCCGTCAGGAACTGGCAGATGCCGGGCACGGGGAACACGATCTGCTCCATGCTTCGGTCTTGCCGCACAATCTGATTGGTCAGGGGACGCCTGGTCAAGCTGGACAGAGGCCCTCTGTCCCCACCTCAAACCCAGTGCCCCTGCCAGTCTCACCTCAATCTGCGAAGTGTGGTTCTCGTAGTAGGCCAGAGGGTCCTCCTCCTCCTCCTGGGCAGGAGCTGAGGGCTTCAGCATCTGGGACAGCTGCTTGTTGTTGAGACTGAGCTGGGGGTGGGGCACGGGGTCAGCCCTGCAGCCATCCAGAGTGCTGCTCCCAGGGGTGACCCTTAGCCAGCCCAGACAAAGCCCACCCAACCAGAAGAGAGGAGCTCTTCAGCCCTGCTCAGGCTCCTGCTGGAGTATTCCAGATCCAAGGTCTTGCTTTCATTTCTACACCAGGGTTATACCACTATACCCCTGTCCAGCTGTAAGCCCTTCCCCCAGACTCTAGCCTGGCTCTCAGGTCCCAGCTCACTGGGTTCCAGGCTAGCTTCAGATGGCAGCAGCTTTCTGTGTCTCTAGCCTGTTCCTTGCTCATCTCGCGTTCCCACACAAGCCTCATTCCTGCCCTTGGGTCGGTCACAGCTCCACAGATGCCAGTCAGTCCAACTCTACCCCAAACCCTCACCCCCACCGTACCATGGAAGAGATGCCCTCGGCCTCCTCTTCCTGGATGCGCTTCACAGGCTTCAGCAGGTGCTGCAACTGTTTGTTGTGCCTGGAAAGCTGCAGAAGACAGGACAGGACAGCTGTGGGCACTGCTTCAGATGGCAGGGCCACAGAGGGGCAAGGCCACGAGCAGGGCTTGGTACCTGCAGTGCCAGGATGTAGATATTGTGGCCCACTTCACGTGGGCTCACCTCTGAGTTCTCGCGCTCCTCCTCCTGCAGGTAGGCCTTCTTGATCACATCCACCTGGGGGGAGGGGCAGCAGGGAATGACACAGCACTTGCTGTTATGCCCACTCTTGGGGCCCTGACCCCATCTCTGCACCATCCAATAAAATCCTCTCCTGCTGCCAGCCCGTCCTCACCAGTTCCTGAGGCCGCAGGCTGATGAGGATGCGTTCAGCATTCTCGCTATCATGCCGACTCTCCATCAGAGCCAGGAGCAGCTTGGAGGCATTGTCCTGGGTAGAGGGGTGCAAGAAGCAAGTCAAGTCTGAAGGGTCAAGTCTACGACCCTTCAACCTCCTCACTTTGCTCCCAGACTCTGGTATGCTGAAAAGCATCCAGTGTGTTAATCCCCTATATAGGCCAGCCTCATTCACCCTGAGCAAACATGTTCAAGCTCCCAGACCTCCCTTTCCCATCACCCCCAACACACACACACAGAGACAGAGGAAGTCCTCAGAGGAACCCAAAAACGTTTGATATCTGTTCACATGTGAAGCCTGTGCAACCTGGGCACATCACCGAATGCACACACACAGAAGAGGGCCCCATCACAGACAGCACAAGGTGAGCACGTTTCACGGCGCAGCCCGCACGCTCACCACTGGGCCCCACCTTGAGCTGCAGCACCAGATCCATGCGGTACTTGCAAAGAGGGCTGATGTCATTGAGAATCAGCGCCGTGATGATATCGATACCATTGGATTCGTGAGTCACGATGCAGGTCTGGCAGGAGGCAGTGGGAGATGGGAGGGCCAGACTGTCAGAGCCATGGTGGCCCTGCAGCCCCACCCACTCAGCTCCCTCACAAGCACAGCCGCCCACCCTGAGGCTGCTCACCTGGTTCTCATGACATGGGCCCTGGCAGTACTCTGTGAGGGTCTCCAAGGTCTGGATGACTAGGCCCACATTGTCCTCATTGATGTAGAGCCCCAGCAGCCCCAGGCCCCCTGTGGTGCTGCCACACATGATGTCCAGGAACTGCAGGGTCTCACACACAAGGTTGTAGTTGCTCTTGTTGTTCTGACAGCGCAGGAAGTTCTGTGGAGCACCGAGAGGGTGGGCGTGGCACGGCACAGCCCACCAAGGGGGAGACACCAGCCCTAGTGGCTGTGCCCAGAGGCAGTCCCTGACACGGGATGCAGGCCTATTGGATATGGGGGGCAGGCAGTCACGGGCAAGGCACTCACTTACCTGCAGGTCACGGTTGTGGTTCTCACACAGCAGCTGCAGGAAGCGCAGGATGGGCCGCATGATGAGTACAGAGGTTCCCATCTCATTGCTCTGCGCCCGCTCACCCATCTCCTGCCCTCGGTTCAGGCTGGGGCCCAGTGAATAGCGGGAGGAGCTGGGCATGGAGAAGGAGGCCACACGGCCTACAGGGCAAGACTTGATAAGGTTGGGGCTCCCTGAAGCCTCTCCCCATCCATGAGAAACCCCCTGTACCCTGCATGTCTGGCCCTAGGATCCCCACATCCCATGTCTGCCTGGAGCCTGACCTTTGGTAGTAGGGTCTGCTGGCTCCCGGTCCTCACGAGGCTGGCTGCCCAGGTCACTCATGTTGACTGCCACTGTGGACTTGGTCTCTTGCTGGGCACGCTTCATGCGGTCATGCAGCACCCTGAAGAAGCGCTCTGACTTCTTGTCACTTGTCATCAGGTTGTAGAAGGATTTCTGGGGGCGGGAGAGCAGCCTCAGCTCAGTGCCTGGCTCTGGGTGGCCTTGGTGAGGCCTCGAGAGCCCTAACCTGAAACAGGGTGTGGTCGGTGGGTGCCAGACTAGCCCTGGGAGTCAGCAGCAGGAATATCAGGAAGTCAGTCATCCTTGGCTACTTATCGAGTTTGAGAATGACGACACTCACAGTGCAGAGGAAATCGGGAAGACACGTGTTCCCTGAGAAGGAGGCTGGGGATGCACTTTGGAGCACTGCAGTTAACCAGGAAGGCCTGTCTACCGTGATCAGAATGCTGGGGCTGGACAGCTGCATTTTGCCTCTGCTTAGGCCCTGCTGGCTACTGGCTTCAGTAGCTACTCCACACTGCAGCCAGAGGGAGGGATCCCCTGGAAACTTAATTCCTGTCCCTCCGCTGCAAGAAGCCTTCAATGGTTCCATCTCTCCCTGGGGAAAAGCCTCAGCCATGCAGTGCCATGAAGCTACGTGCGAACCTGTTGCCTAAGATCCCAGGCCCTCCCTCCTGCAGCCTCTTCATAGCCCTGGCTGTCCTGAAACTCACCCTATAGACCTGGCAGGCCTCCAACTCAGGGATCCACCTGCCTCTGCCTCCTGAGGGCTGGGATTAAATGTGTGTGCCACCCCTCTTGTTTCTTTTTACTAAGACAAGATTGAGTGACTATACCCAAGCAGCAAGCCTTGAACATGGGACCCCCAACTCAGCATCCTGAGTGACTAAGATGCCAAGCCCAAGCCACAGTGCCCAACCTGTTGCCCCCTTTAACATCCTGTGCTTCCGGTCTTGGATCCTGCTTCCCACAGTGTGTCTACACTCTGCCTATGTCCCTTCCAAATCACGGGTATCAAGAGAACACAGATTTTGTCTCTTTTTCAGAGCCCAATGCTTGGGGCCTGCGTCAGTTCAGTGCTGACTGAGAAATGTGAAGGAGCCGGGCACGGTGGCGCACACCTTTAATCCCAGCACTCAAGAGGCAGGCGGATCTCTGTGAGTTCAAGGACAGCCTGGTCTACAGAGTGAGTATAGGACAGGCAAGGGTTGGTACACAGAGAAACCAAGTCTTGAAAGAAAAAAAAAAAAGATGAGAATGAATGGATGAAAGAGGGTTAGAGAAGTTGAGGCTTTGGAGTAATCAAGGCCTGGCTCCAGAGTTGAGGAGGATGGGAGAGGGGAGTCAAGGAAGAGGCCTGAGCAGACACTGAAATGCCAGAATGGTCAGGACAGAGAGGGTACAAGGCAAGGGGCCACGGACACAGGTACAGAAGGTGGAATCACCCATGGGTTGCCCCCAGTCAGAGGTGGAAGCACCCTGCCCCAAACCCTGCACCTGGATCTCAGTATTGCCCCCGTCCAGCAGGCGGATGGCCAGGCCAATGCTCTCCTGGAAGATCTTCTCATTCTTGGTGCTGGTGATGAGATCACAGACCAATTTGGTGGCCCCCTCCTTGTCCAGCCGGCACTGGGTGGCTGCAATGGCTGACCAGTCCTGGTCCAGGCCTTGGGGAGAAGCTCATATGAGAGACAGTGGTTGGAAGCAAAAGCCAGCCACACGGGGCAGAGCAGAGTGGGACCCCGGCACTGACCAGAGCCTGTGGGGTCAGGGAGCTCGCCCCGGGGGCCTGACTTCCGGTTCTGGAGGTAATTCTGCAGCAGCATCTTGCGCAGCTGGTTGCCCTGGAAGGATAAGGCTTTTGGTGACCGAGGCCCTGCGTCCTGCACCCCTGCTCTGGTGCTGTGGTCTGGACACTCACCCGGTCTCCATACTTGCTCTTCCTCAGCAGCATCTGCTGAAGGGTTCGCAGCACTTTCACACACAGCTTCTCTTCTGACTCCATGAGGCCCTTGGTGTGGCGGATGAGCCTGGAGCAGAGGCGGAGGCTTAAGGGGCCATCTGCCTCCATGTAGCCCCAGTCCCTCTGGTCTGGGGCTGCCCTGCCCAGACCCAGGCCACACCCCTCCTTCCCTGCTCACTTGGACAGGAAGCCCCCACTCTCACAGCGCTGGTAGGCCTCACTGCCCTCCAGAAAGAGTAGCTCGGGCCAGTGCAGCATGTCCACCAGCACCGAGAGCTCAGCCTGCACCAGAGGCTTCAGCCGCTCTTCGAGGGCTGTGATGATGTCCTAGGAGGGAGGGCAAGGTCACCACCTGGCCCAAGATGACCATATCCCACCCACTGAGCACTATACCCTTCCTGACTGAGGGGCAACAAAGATCCCCTCCTCGGAGCAGGCCCCTACTAGGGGGCCGGGCAGCCACGCCCACCTGCAACTTCTCAATGATGTTCTTGTAGTCCCACTGGTTGGCAGTGGGGATGACTCGAGGGAAGGTCCTAGTGGCCGTCTTGTAGTTGGCAGCATTGCGTTGGGCTGCGGCTGCGCAGCTGCCCCCACTGCTGAGCAAGGCACTCATATGGGCATCCAGATCCATGGGCAGCAAGATGGCCCGGCTCTTGGCTGCAACAGAGGACAGCACTGGAGGACAGGCTGGTACAGATGGCTGGACGGTGCTCAGGCTGCTACATAAGGGCAGGGAAGGGCCAAGCTGACCAGAGTGGGGGCAGTGATGGGTGCTGCCATGCCCCTGTTGAGTGTCCTGCCCAGTCCCCCAGCACATAGGGAACCCTCCTCCTGCCTGGATCACGCAAACAGTCAGCAAAAGGGAAGAATGAGAGCAACTCCAGCTGGAGGCTCCCTTGCTGAACAGACACCAGGGAGGACAGACCACCCTGAGAGTCACTTGAGCTCGGGGTTAAAGTGGTAGTTGCAAGGGTGGTGGTCCCAGCAGGGTGCACTCACCCACCATGGCGAGTGTACGGACACAGGCCTCCACTGAGCCCTTGTGCTGCTGCTGCAGCCAAGGACACTCCAGCAGCCGCGTGGTGGACTGCAGCAACTGTACCACAATTGTCTGGTGCGTCTGCAGGAGACAGAACCCAGAGGTGGCTCAACCACCCAAGGCAGGGGCACGGACCCAGGGCCCACACTACCACAGTGCCTTTGGTCCAGAAAGTCAGTCAACAATTTTAGCAGTGAACAACCTCCCCTGACTGTGCGCAGCCCCAGCCTGCGCTCCCAGCCATGCTAACCACCTTTTCCTTCCTTTAGAATCAATAAGAGGAAAGGTGCAGCGTTTACATGGTTCAAAAACACAGAGTCTGGCTCAGAGGTAAGAGCTCTTGCCGCTCTTTTTGAAGGCCCGAGTTTAGTCCCTACCATCCACGTCTGACTCATGGTGTACTTTAACTCCAGCTCCAGGAGACCCTCTTCTTACATACACACTCACACACTTCAAAACATAAAAGTCAGAACAAGGTAGCGTCCACCTTTAGTACCCGCTCTTAGGAGGCAGAGGCAGACAGATTTCTGTTAGGTCCAAAGCCAGCCAAGGCTACATAGTGAGACCCAGTCCGAACAAATGAAATATTAAAGGACAATTTAAAACCAAACAAAAAGTAATGAAAGGAAAGATAGACTTGGGGCCAGCGAGCTAGCTTAACAGGTAAAGGTGTGTGTTTCACCAGTCTGGCAACCTCAGTTTGATCTCCAGATGCAGGAACGGGCAGACACAGGGTGTGACCTCCACATACATGTTCACCCCTTATCCGTCACATACACACACACATACAATGATAGTATTCTTTTTTTTTTGGTTTTTCGAGACAGGGTTTCTCTGAATATCTCTGGCTGTCCTGGACTCGCTTTGTAGACCAGGCTGGCCTCGAACTCACAAAGATCCGCCTGCCTCTGCCTCCCAAGTGCTGGGATTAAAGGCGTGCGCCACCACCGCCCGGCTCAATGATAGTATTCTTAAATACATTTTAAAAGTCTATTTTATTATTTTATTTTTATTTATTTTTTTTTTTGGTTTTTCGAGACAGGGTTTCTCTGTATAACAGCTCTGGCTGTCCTAGACTCACATTGTAGACCAGGCTGGCCTCGAACTCACAGAGATCCGCCTGCCTCTGCCTCCCAAGTGCTGGGATTAAAGAAGTGCGCCACCAACGCCCGGCTTAAAAGTCTATTTTAAATTCTACTTTATCCCACCCTATAGCCAAGTCTGAGGCTAGGGGGAAAAATTTTTTTTTGAGACAGGCTGAACTTGAACTCAGAGAGACCCATTTGCCTCTGTTCCTTCAGGGCCAGGATTAAAGACAGGCATGTACCACCACACCCAGCCATAGATAAAAATTTTCAGAGTCTCTTTATCTCAAATGTGTATCAAAACAAAAACCCTAACCTTGGTTTTTCCCCCATTTATTTGTTTGGTTGGTTGGTTTTGAGACAGGGCGTGTCTCGCTATGTAGCCCTGGCTGTCCTGGTGCTGTCACTGTGTAGACCAGGCTGGCCTTGATCTCACATAGACCTGCCTGCCTCTGCCTCCCGAGTGCTAGGATTAAAGGCCACCATGCCCGGGGTACCTAACCTATTTACTATTCTCAGGGTCAGCCTAGTGCCAGCACTGTCCCTTGAACCCATGGGTGCCACTTCCATTGGTTTCTTCTCCATCTTCTGTGTTTATGATTTAGGCAGTGCCTCAGGCCTTCCTCGAGGAGACCTGGGCTCTAGTTAAGGCTGAAAAGTATCTCAGCCCTGGCTCTCAGTGACTTGGGTCTGCCCTCCAACCCACCTGAGGTGGTGCAGTGAGTCATAGGACTGCCCAGAACCCACGGGCAGTACAGGACTCTGCAAGCCTGTGGTCCTCCGGTAATCATAGCTCTGCTGTCCTGGGCAGTAGCCACACCCACTCCACCACCCCAGGGCCTGCACTCCTGCTAGACGGACTGAGGGATTCCTGTTCTAATCTTGTTAATCCCATGGGACCTGAGTCAATGTGGGTTGTGTCTATGAGAGTGTATCCAGAAAGGTGGAAGACCTATTCTAAACATGTGCTGTGCCTGCCCACGGGCTGGAGCCCCACCATGAACAAAAAGGGGACAATAACCTGAGAGCCAGCATTCATTGCTTGTGGCTTTCTGACTGCGGATGAAGTGTGACCAGCTGCCTGCCTTCCCACTAGCAAGGTGGACTGTGCTCCTCAAACAGTGAGCCACCCCCACCCCCTCAAAAAAGAAATCCTTAAATTGTTCCTTGTTAGTTACTTTGTGTCATTCCCACTGTAATTCATGACCCACATTTGGGACCGTTTGTTACACAGTAGATGATTAACACACTATTTTGTTGCATCTTGCTAAAGTGGCCACCACGCTTGGCCATGTGGGCTGCTCACCTGCAGTGATGTGCTGTTCTCTGAAAACGGGGAGCTAAAGAAGGCACTGATGGTGTCCAGCACCACGGTGAGCACGTATTTCTCTAGGGTGGGGTCTGCCAGGCGCTTCTCCCGCTTGTTGCAGACCTATGGAGGAAGAGAGTCATGTGGGGAGATCTACAGGCCATCCCTCCGCCCCAAAACCCAACCCCTGGCTCCCAGCACAGACCAGAGCCATGTCCAGGGTGAAGTTCTCGAAGAGCGTCCAGATGTGGTTGCTAGTGTAGATCTCCTTCATCTCCACCTCTGTGTCCACGTAGCAGTGGTTCACGAAGTTCACATATGCCATTTTAACCTGGGCATTGCGTGCAGAGGTACGTCAACAAGGCCTGCCCAGGCTCTCCCCTCTTAACCTGTGTCACCCTCCCCACTGTCCTGTGTGGTATCAGTTCATTAAAATAACCAATATGAGAATGTTAGTGTTTAATCCCAGGTGTAAGGCTGCTTAAGACACAGGTGTAAAGTATTAACTGTCTCATGAGCTAGCAGGGGCGTGGCTTAGCCAGCTGAGCAAGTTTAACTCTGAGGATTTGGGAAAGAGATAAAAAGCCAGGGCAGAAGAGATGGCTCAGAGGTTAAGAACACTGACTTCGGGTTGTAGAGATGGCTCAGCCATTAAAGGCTAGGCTCACAATTGGAAGTATAAGAACACTAACTGTTCTTCCAGAGGTCCTGAGTTCAATTCCCAGCAACCACATGGTGGCTCATAACCATCTATATTGAGATCTGGTGCCCTCTTCTGGCCTGCAGGCATACAGGCAGAACACTGTATACATAACAGTCCTGTGCCCTGGCCAGTCCCCCCACGTGGCTATACCACAGCTTTCTCCCTCTCTGTGCTTTTCCTGCAGACCCCGAGCCACACACCTCGGTGATGCAGTCCTCGTGGGTCACCACGGACACCACATCCTCCAACGGCAGCAAGGAAGTGCACTTGATCTCTGTGTAGACATTCTTGCCCTCTGCACAGGCAGCCAGCAGGTCCACCAGGGAGATGTGGTACATGAGCGGGCTGTGGTCCTCCACGCCATCCCGAGCTGCCTTCATCATGTCCAGCAGATGGGCCAGAGAGGCCTTGTCATTGTAGAACACTACCACGTCGTCACCTGCGTTTGTCAGCTGCGACGGGAGGCAGGAGGAATCAGAGCCCTCGTCCAGCAGTCTCAGGCACCACCTTTCTAGTATACTTGGCAAGGCAAGCTGAGACTGTGACCCTAGCTATGACCCGATACCCATGCCGAAAGTTTTGGGGTTGTTTGGGGCTTCTGAAACAGGGTTTCATGTAGCCTAGGGTAGCCTAAAAATCACTATGTAGCCGAGGCTATCCTTGAACTCTCTTTTAATTGTTGCTTTTTATTTGCCTATGTGTGCCTGTTCAACACACATGTGCAGTGCCCACAGAGGCCAGAAGAGTGAATTGGATCCCTTGAACCTACAGGTCCAGATAGTCATGAGCCAGTGCTGGGAATTGAACCCTGGTCCTCTGGAAGAGCAGCTATCTCTCCAGCCTCACTCTGAATTCTTGATCCTTCCACAGCAGCCTGCTAAGTAATAGGGTCACAGGTATGGCCATCGTGCCTAGCTTCCTGAATTTTGAGTTTCCTTGATTGATATGGTTCCTCTGGATATCTTCCATCAGAGACCTTGACCCTGGATCTGGAAAGTGTCCAAATCTCCTCAGTCCCCACAGTGCACTGAACACAAGGCATGCCCACCTCTCTGTCTGTCACAGTCAGGCTATGATGCTGGTTAGTAGGTCAACATGGCCAAAGGGAATGCTTCAGCTGCAGTATCTCTCTGATATTACTATCTCTGTCCCTGCCCTCCCCCAGCCTGCCTGGAGATGCTCCCAGGGACAGACCTCCCAGACTGGGACCAAGGCTCAGCACCCCCTTCTCCGTGTTTTTTTTTTTTTTTTTTGGTTTGGTTTAGTTTTTGGAGACAAGGTTTCTCTGTGTTACAGCTCTGCCTGCCCTGGACTCACTTTGCAGACCAGCCTGGCCTCGAACTCACAGTGATCCACCTGCCTCTGCCTCCCAAGTGCTGGGATTAAAGGTGTGCGCCACCACCGCCTGGCTCATCCTCCATGTTTTGGGTGAGTAGATGTTTCCGCATTCTCACTATGCACCAGGCCCAGAGGCTCAGGTTCTCCTGGTCCTGACCAATTCCATAAGACCGGCTGTTCTCCCTCTCGGAAGTCTTTCTGGACCCTGGGACCCATCACCAGCCCCCTGTGGCCTGGGCCACCCTTACCTCGGTCATGATCATGTCCTGGCACTTCTTCACGTACTTGCCCTCAGCCTTAATGACAGTGTGCAGGAAGTCCAGGTACTGCACATGGCGCCCGTGGGTGGCCAGCAGGTGCACGAAGTGTTGCAGCACAGGCTCGCTGATCTCAGAGCACAGCTGGTGGTTGTTGAGGAAGATGTGCTGCATGGTCTCAGCCTCCAGGAGCTGCGGTGGGCAGGGGAGGCCGTCAGAGAAGGGCGGAGCCAGTCAGAGAGAGGGGAGGCCCATCGGGAACCCTGTGCAGGCACCCGCGCTGCCTCACCCCGGGCGTGAGGAAGAGCGGCAGGTGCTTGTGCAGCAGGGCCTGGTTGCCTGGGTTCCCAGCACAGAACTTCTGGAGGAACTGGTGTGTGTAGCGCAGGATCTCGAGCATCTTGTTGTCACCCTGTGTACAAAGAAGAGGCCGCTGGGCCACCAGTGGGGACAGGTCTGGGTGTGCATGCATGCGTGCTGTTGTGCACACACAAATTAATTTTCAAAATCAGTGAATGGGCCTGAAGCAACTCCTAGCAGTCAAAAGCACACACTGCCCTTGCAGAGGACCCAGGTTCCACTCCCAGCACTCAGACCAGGGGGCTCACAACCACCCATAAATTCCATCTCCAGGGGATCTGACACCCTAATCTGAACCCTGAGCATGTGCAGACATACAGATATTCAAAAAAATAAGAAAAAAGGTCAACCAAGGTGAGGGGCTCAGGGCCAAAGGTCGAGAGAGGCTGAGACTAGAGTGAGGGAGGAGGCCCCCGGGAAGGACAGGGTATCATGGACCCATCGGGATACAGAGCTCAGGGTCAAAGGTCTAGAGTCTGGACTGTTCCCCATGCTGAGACCTTTAACACAGCTCCTGGTGCTGTGGAGTTATTCTGCTGTCACGTCGTAACCATAGTTTTGTTAGTTATGAATCCTAATGTAAATATCTCTGTTTTCCCATGATCTTAGGTGACCCCAGTGAAAGGGTTGTTCCATCCCAAAGGGGTCGCAACCCAGAGCTTGAGAATTGTTAGATGCAGCTGATAGGCAAGGTCAGCCCAGAGGAGGGGAAGGAGGCTGGAGCCGGGTCAAGTCAAACCGAAGGACTGTGTGGTTCAGTGGAAGAACATTTGCCTTGCATGAGCAGGGTTCTGGGTTCAGTGCCCAGCACCACCATGAGAAAGAAAGAGAGAGAATTACAGTAAATCAAAGTCAAGCCAAATCAATCAGACTAAGAGGTGGAGGAGGTCAAAGGTTGCAGGGGGTCAGAGGTTGAGGTGGGGGGAGTCAAAGGACAGGGTACAATCCAGGTAGACTCAAAGGTGCAGGTGGCGAAAGGCTAGGCTGAGCCTAGTGAGGCTGGCCTTGAGGGCTGCAGGACGGCATAAACCGGGTCACCTTATCATAAGGGATCTGCAGCAGGTCCAGCATGACCTTGTGGGCATCCATGTTCTTCAGCAGCCTTTGTTGCTTCTTTCTCATCTGCTCCCCAACCCCACACATCTTGTTCAGCCTCTCCAGGATCTGCAGGGGAGAGGGGGGGTGAGAGTCCTGTGCCTGCTCCTGCTCAGCCTCCCCTCTTCGTCCCCTCTGCCTGGCCAGCTGCAGCCACATCCATCCACCACAGGAACAGCAGGAGAAAAGGGCTTGAAGCCGCTGAAGCAGGCCATCCTGGCAAACCAGCGAAGGACTCAAATCCCATCCCGCCTGTAAAGTGCAGAGCAACATGGCTGTAAAGTGGAATCTCATTAAATTCCTTCAGCTTTAAAATAACTCTATCAGGGCCTCTGAGGGTTATTTGCAACATGCTGGAAAACTGGGAGATGCCTGGCCACAGGGGCCGGAGAGAGGAGTTGGGAGAGGCCAGGCCAGCAGGAGCCCCACCTGAGCCAGCTTCCCCACCCTCACCCACCCACACCCCTGCCACTCACGCCCTTGACAATCTGGTAGTTCTCACTGCTCTTCTCCCCGTGTGGCTGCAGAAACCCCTCCTCATCCGAGGGCCGCTGAGGACACACAAGATATAGTCATGCCAGGCTCCTCATTTTGGGGCACCCCGTTTGTTTCCTGGAAGCCGGCTCACCTCCTTCTTGTCTTTGGTAGCGCCCGCCTCCCCCTCTTCGCCCTTGACGCTGCCTTTCTTGTCCACCCACAGCTCTGACTTCTCCACCATCATCCGCAGTCGGTCCAGTTCTGACTTGATCACCTTGTAGTTCTCCACATCCTGGGCTGAGATTAGCAGCTGGACCTGCATAGGGAGAGTGCACCAGGCTCGTGGGCCGTACATCCCCCGGTCTCAGTCACGCAGGGAACTGCAGTGTCCTCCCAAGACCAGGACCCAGTGACAAGTGTCACTCCTACCCCATCTATTCAGTATCTACAGCCCTTCCTCCAGGCAGCCCTCCCTGTACTCCTGCCCTGAGCTGCAGTTACTCAGATTCATGTCACACACCACTGTGGCCTGTCATTGGTCCACTCAGATGCCAAACAGCCAGGAAAGCACTGTAGGGTTCCTGAACCCTGGCTGAAGGAGGGACCTAAAGTCTAGGGACTAGGGCCTGCGTGTCCTCCCTCCTCCCTCTCACTGGGCCTGGGCCTTGACATCCTCCTGTCACACAGGGCTGTGAGTGAGTCACATACTAAGGGAGCTGGGGGAATTCGGGGACCAGTACATTATGAGCGCTTGCTAAATGCCAGCCCTGATCAACAGGTATCTCACACGATGCCACAGTGGCAGGCAGACACCAGGCAGCTCAGTGAAGGAGGCCTGCAAGCCAGGCTTGGTATGGAATGGTCGTCAGTGAAGGAGGCCTGCAAGCCAGGCTTGGTATGGAATGG
>CAJQZJ010000247.1:2742851-2760686 GCA_907164525.1 Lophiomys imhausi | reverse complement strand
TGGAATGGTCAGTGAAGGAGGCCTGCAAGCCAGGCTTGGTATGGAATAGTCAGTGAAGGTGTGTGTAGCTGCCCATTCTCTCTCTCTCTCTCTTTGGTTTTCGAGACAGGGTTTCTTTTGTGTAGCCCGGGCTGTCCTAGACTCACTCTGTAGACCAAGCTGGCCTTGAACTCATAGAGATCCACCTGCCTCTGCCTCCCGAGTGCTGGGATTAAAGGCATGCGTCACCACGCCTGGCTCCACTGCCCATTCTCACTCAAGTGTTGTCCCCAGCATAAGAAATGACTCAGGCCAGGCATGGTGGCACACGCCTTTAATCCCAGCATTCATGAGGCAGAGGCAGGCGGATCTCTATGAGTTCAAGGCCAGCCTACTCTACAGAGTGAGTTCCAGGACAGCCAGGGCCTCACAGAGAAACCCTGTCTCGAAAAACCAAAAGAGGAAAAAAAAAAAGAAAGAAAGAAAGAAATCAAGGCCAGGAGGTGCCAGGATTTGAACCAGGCTGAGAGCCCTTAAGTGAGGCCCAACATTCCTGTCAAGCCATGAACAACTAGATCCCTATGTGTTCCAGGGCTCCAAGCAGGCCAAGGCCCAGGGCCCTCAGCTGGCAGCCCCTCTCACCTGCTTGAAGGTGTGCATGGCCTCCTGGCGCTGGCTGAAATGCTTGAAGAGCAGCTGCAGGGCGCCGGAGACAAGAGGTGGGTAGTCGTGCATGGTCAGGTGCAGCAGCACACGCAGGAACATGCGGCCGCCCTCATCGTCCACCTCTAGCATGCTGCTGGTCTTCCTGCCAGCATGGGTGGGCATGAGTGGGAGCCGGTGAATGAGGGCACGGCATGCTCTACTACCATCGTAGCAGAACCGCACCTGGGGCACCACTGCATTTTCCCAGCACTGCTCCCAGGCCCTCAAGGGATCCACAGCCCCAAGGCTGAGGGAATAAGAAGACACTTCTTCCTTCAGTGAGAGAATACCAGCTGGGCCTGGGGGTTGTCACCAGTTAAAAACCACAGACACGCTTTCGCATTCCCCCAGACTTGTTAATGAAAATTGTAGCCGGGCGGTGGTGGCGCAAGCCTTTAATCCCAGCACTCGGGAGGCAGAGGCAGGTGGATCTTTGTGAGTTCGAGGCCAGCCTGGTCTACAAAAGTGAGTCCAGGACAGCCAGGGCTACACAGAGAAACCCTGTCTCGAAAAAACCAAAAAAAAAAAAAAAAAAAAAAGAAAATTGTGAAATGCCATTTACAATCGCCACTAACTGGAGTCGCAGTGCTAATTAATCACACCCACCCATGCAGCTATTTAATGTGCTAATAAAGAGCCACACACGTAGCTGATACGGACTTATTTTCTTCAATATTTTGATAACTATTTCAATGCACTGTTTCCCTTGTAAATGTATAGGCTTTGTTTTATGAATCTATTCTGTTCTGGTTTATTTTCTAAGACAGGATCTCACATAGCCCAGGCTACCACCCGAACTCTCTGTGTAGTGACAGGTGCTTCAGACCCTTCTGCCTCCACCTCCTGAGTGCTGGGGTCACAGGTGTCAATGCCACACCTGGCTTACAGAGTTCTGGGGTTTGAACCCCGGACTCACAAATGCTAGATAAGCACTCTACCAACTGAACTACACCCCCAGCCCTGTGCTATGAACTCACAATGGAGTTCTGAGGAGACCCACGGGGTGTGCTAGATACCAAGGTAGGCTGGGCACCCAATGCAGAGGTGCTGAGTGACTCTTCTGCTCCAGCATAGAGGGCTGGGGGGCATCATACTGCAACTCTCCCCCCATCTCTCCCTGCTGTGAGACAGGGGAACAGTTGCCAGCCAGCTGCCCTGAGCTCTGCTGAACACAGAGAGGCCGCAGCTGCCCTGCCTGAAGGTGGAAATTCCCAGAATAAGTAGGGCCTGATTCACCCTGGACCATGAGGGATGGGCAAATCAGGGATGGTCACTGCATGTAGTTGGTGAGGGTCTTCTGGGGGACACAGTGGAGAGAATGGCCAGCCCCCAGCCTCAGGAAACCCAGGTTGTCCCAAAAGGGGGTATTAGCCTTATGTTGACAACCCAACCCTGAGCCCAACTCAACCCCAGCCTCACCCTACTCCAAACATGGCCTCTGCCTGCTCCCCGATACGGTCCAGATTCATGTTGGCAGCTGTGGGAAATAAGAGTGACAGATATGGGGTGGCCAGAAACTTGGGCATAGGAGGATGCCCAAGCCAGCCCCAGATGCTCCTGCAGCCTCATCCCCTCTTAGTGAGGGCACAAAGCTTCCAGACTGAGAGCAGTAGGGCTGGAAGCTCAGCAGGTCAGGAAGCCAGGCCCTGGTCAGTTCCTGGTGGGATGTGACCTTAGTCAGGTTCTGGCTTCCCTATGGGCCTGATTCCCCACTTTGGAAGTGATCCATACCCTGCTCCTCACTGTGGCAACCAAAGGGACAATGGAAATGCATTTTGGAGGTAGGAAGGATGGGTTAGGACAGTGGGGAGGTGGCAGGAATCAAGGCTCACTGGTGGAATCGAAGGCGGGTGCCGTGCCGTCTGCCCCACTGTCCTGCATGGGAAATACTTCCACGAACTCCTTCTTGAAGACTGACAGCAGGTAGGAGATGCGGTAGTCCAGGCGCACATTCAGGATGAACTACACAAACAGAGGCCATGTGAAGACCAGGTCTCCATCAGGAGCCCTGCTGTGCCAAGAGGGGTGAGGGGACCCCGATGGGCTCTAGCATTCCACCACTCAGAATGCTCCAGGGCATCAGAAGGACGGTCAGTCCTCACTCCCCTCCTGGCACAGTGATGGTGGTTGGCGCCTCTTCTCAGCACAAGGCAGTGAGAGCCCCCCCCCATCTGCTGCTGTCCCCACAATACCCCAGTCAGCAGGGCAACCTGTCCTTCCAGCTACTCTGCCAACAGCCCTCTCTGGGAGGGAAACTGAGGTGCAAAGACACAGGGCATGGGGACACCCATGACTAGCTATCTTCACAACACAGAAGCCCCACCTGTGACTTCCCATGGTGGTCACTCTATCATCCACATGCCCTCTGGTTACAAAGGCCAAATCCCTCTTTGGAACCCCTTTAATCCTTCTCCAGGATGCAGCATGCCTGTGTGGGGCTCGAGTCCCCGAGTAATGTCAGTGCTGCTGGTCCAAGAACAACCTTGGGGACCAATGTGCTGGGCTAGCTAGCTTACCAAAGCCTTGTGACCCTGAACACCAAGAGCTCCCTGTCACCGCCTAGGGACCTCCCACCCACCTGCCCAGCACCTGCAGGATCTCCAGGATCTTCAGCTTGGTGTCCATCACCACAATGTCTTCATTATCCTCAAATTTGCTTCTGTCCAGCTGCTCGGGGACCCCCGCTCCGGCAGGCAGGCTGGAGGTACCAAAGACAGACTGCTTGCGGCTCAGCACCATGGTGGACATCATGTGGCCCACGCCCTGGATGGACCTCCGCACGTTCTTGCCTGTGGGTCACAGAAGGGCGTCACCAGGGGAGGTGCAGCAGGGCTCCCAGTCTCTCACCACTGTGCACCAATTGCTGAGAAGGGACAGGGCTAACCCAGGCAGGCTTGCAGGGGGAGGCGAGCTTTTTGCCAAGTCTGGGGAAACAATGGGCCAAGGCAAAAGCAAGCAGGCAGTGTGGAGAGAAGGTGACAGCCGCCACAGAGCATGGGGGCTGAGGGGACCCTGTGCCAGCAATGCTGAAACTAGGGGCCGGACCCCAGCACCATTTAGATGAACATGTGTCCCGGGGTGTCAGGGAGGGCTGGGGACTGACCTACCGCTCCCATCCTCTCCATACTCCCTGCTGGGGAGGTGGAGCTGCATCCCACTCACTTCAAGGCCAAGCCAGACCCCAGAACTTCACAGCAGCACCTTGGCTGCCCAGGATAGAGGGGACTGGGGGGACAGGTACCAGAAAGGAAGTGGGGGGGGACCGAGCCTCACCGCCAGGCTCCTCATAGGCCTGCAGCATGGCCGGGGGCGCCTGGACGCAGTCAATGATGCCCAGCAGGGTGCGCGTGAGCCGCAGCAGCTCGCTGAAGCTGTAGAAGCCGAAGTAGATGAGATTGTGCGCCAGGCTGACCACCTGTGGACAGGGTGGGGCTGAGTATGTATATGCAGGGGCTCGGCTTCGTGGAGGGAGACCAGTGAGTGCATCCAGAGGTGTGGCTGTTGGGGGATGAGTGGAGCTGATCCACAGCATAGCGGCAGTGGGGTCTCCGTGGCTGGTGTGTACAGGCTTCAGTCTTGCGGGGCAGGACCACCACATACAGAGGCTTTGCGTACTTAGGCCTATGTACTTGGGGGGGCCATGATTTTTAAGGAAGGATGATTTTTAAGGAAGTGATTGTTCAGGGGGAGAGTGTGGTTTTGCTGGGGTCCAAACAGGACAAAAAACAAAGCAGGATGAAGGGGTGTCCGGAGGATGGAATTCCCAGGAGGGTGGGGCCTGGGACAGGCAGGAGCCGGCTGATGGGTTGAATGGAGCTCTCTTTAGCACACTGAACCCTAGGAAAACTGTCCTTTAGAGGGCCTTGGCTATCTATGCGAGCCCTTGGTGGGCTGAGGGCACTGGGAAAATGAGGTCAGGGACCCTACAACCGGTCCCTGGATGCTGACAGCAAGGCTGGGGCAGATGGTGGTGGTGGAGAAGACCGAAGCCTACCTACCTCAAAGGTGAGTTTGTTCTTCTCCTCGTTGGCGAAGGGCACAGCCTCACTGACAACATTGTTAAGGTAATCTTCCACGAACTCCATGGTGCTGGCAAACTTGTTTTTCTTGTCATCTCGGGAGGCGTTGAGATTGGAATCGTAGCTAGAGATGGAAGGAGGAGGCATGAGGGTCCCCGTTTGCCCTGCCACACCCCACTGTGCCTCTCCCCCTGACTAGCCACCCACCCTCCGGACTCTCACTCCTTGATGGTGATGGCCGTGGGGATCTCTGTCCAGAGGCGGGCAAACTTGACAGGCGTCACCAGCTCCTGGGGGTCCCGGTCCACGTGCACGTGCAGCATCAGGTGGCAGAAGGAGGCACGAAGGTCAAAGGGCAACATCTCATCTGCCATGCACAGGAAAAGCAGGTCCACGCCCAGCTGCTTGGAGATCTCGTCGATGGCCAGGTACTGGCGGTCCAGGCACATGCGGGCGAACAGCTTCAGCTGGTACCTACAGGAGACAGTGGGTCAGAGAGTAGCAGCTAAGACAAGGGCAGCAGGGAACCGGCTTGGCCCTGGTGAGGACTCCACAAAGTGGCAGAGGACCAACACTTGACAGAGGTGATATCCCCCTCCTGGTAAAGGAGGGCGGACATTGTTTTGGCTCAGCTAGGACAGGTCCTTAAAGGAAGCGGGTAGTTGGGAGTGGGAAGAGCCCGCTGGAGAGAGGTGTGCGGCCTGGATGAGAAGGATAACAGAAGCTTTGCTCTGGTGCCTCCTCACCTCCGCACACCTCGTCACTTCTCAGGGTCCTGGAGCCAGGCCACCCTGTGTGTGAGCTATGGCTTAACACTGCTTCTGTGCTCTGTGCCTCACAGGGACAGTGCCACCTGCTTCTCAGGTGTGAGTGAGAGGTGGGTGTAACATGTAAGAGATCTGGTGACAATATCCCACCAGCACCCTGACCACAGCTTGGGGTCAGCAAGAACCTTCTGTATGGCCATGTAAGACATGTCTGGGCCAGGTGTGGTGGTGGCTCACACCTATAACCCCAGCCCTCGGAAGGATGAGGCAGGAGGATCACCTTGAGTTCAAGACTAGCCTGGACTAAAGAGTGAGACGCAGTCTCAAAAACAAGCCTTTAGGGGCTGGAGAGATGGCTCAGCACTGATTGTTCTTGTAAAGGGCCTGGGTTCAAATCCCAGCACTCACATGGCAGTTCACAGCTGTCTGTAATTGCCGGGCGTGGTGGCGCACGCCTTTAATCCCAGCAGAGTGGATCTTTGAGTTCAAGGTCAGCCTACTCTACAGAGTGAGTTCCAGGACAGCCAGGGCTACACAGAGAAACCACGTCTCAAAAAACAAAGAAAAGAAAAGGCAAGAACAAAACAAATAGGCCAGGTATGAATAAGTCACACAGAGACAGGAGCCCTGCCCTGAGTCAGCGGGCAGTCTGGTCTACATAGTGAGCCCCATCTCAAAAAGGAAGGGGCTGGGGAGGCGGCTCAGTGGTTTAGAGCACTAGCTGCTATTCCAGAGGACCTGGGTTCAATTCCGAGCACCCACATGGTGGCTCCCAAGTGTTAACTCCAGTCCCAGGAGATCCAATGCCCTCTTCAGTCACCAGACATGCACACGGTGTGTGTGTGTGTGTGTGTGTGTGTGTGTGTGTGTGTGTGTGTGTGTAGATAAAATATCCACACAGAAAAATAAAATAAAATAAATAAGAGCCAGTCAAATGGCTCAGCTGGGAAAAGGAACTTGCTGCCAAGTCGGCTGACCTGAATTCAACTTCAGGAACCACATTGTGTGTGGGGGGGATCAACCCTGAGAGCCGTGGCACATGCATGCCCACGTGAGCGCGTGCATGTGCGTACATAATAAATATATGAGGTTGAAAGAAAATAAACAAAATAAATAGACAAGTGAAAGCATAGGGGACCTGCGAAACAGGGCAGCGCAGGGCTGAAGGCCGGGTCACCGCGTTGAGCCTGGCCTCCCGCCACTCAGCACTGTTGTGTGGGGAAAGGCTTTGTGCAGGGCTAGGGAGTTGAGGGCAGGAGGCCCCTAACTGCTCTGGAACTCATGGGGGGCTGGGGTCCACAAGCAGGGCCAGGCACCTGTAGTAACTGAGCACATTCTCATCATGGGCGTTGCCCGCCCTCGCCTCCTGGGCCAGCTGCCTCACACTCTTCTCGTGATGTTCACTGTTCCTGTCCGTCCAGGTGAGCCACACTTCCTCTTCCGAATACTCGATGCTGAGGTACTCGTGAGACTGAGCCATCTCCTTCACAGGCCGCAGCCTACAGTCAACAGCATTGTCAGGGAGCACCTCTGCCCGCTCCGAGCCCTGATGCCCCTTTCATCTGACCATGCATAACTAACAGGTAGGTTGACCACAGCCCAGGTTTCCATGCTGCCTCTGTGTGGAGTAAAAACTGGCTTCTCAGGGTGAGGCCATGGCTCATCCCTTCTCAGCACCTCCACCCCACCCAGTGCTAGCCTGAACTCTGGTGGGCCCCTGGAGATGAGGCTGTCACTCACTCAGTCTGGATAAGAATGTCACTGTTCTTGGGGTCCAGCACACACTTGCAAATAAGCTCTTGGGTGACAGGGATGGCAATGTGGTTGGACACGCACAGGTCGGAGAGGTAGTCCAGGAACCTGGGTGGGTCAACAGGGCCAGGAACAGACTCGGGAGATGCCCTGTAGGCCAGAAGCTTAACCCACCCTCCTTCCCAATTGTCCAGGGGCAGCAGTCTGCGACACCTCCCTGGGACAAAATATTTAACAACTGGTTCAGGCAGGCCCTGACTCAGTTACCAGAGGAGGGTTTATGGGGTTTTTATCTGTACGGGAACTTGCATCCACTATGTCTACACTGAGCCAAATTTGCAAGCACTCCTCAGCCAGCTGGAGAGCAGGCAATACACAAGTACAGTTGTTTTGGCAGTTAACAATCAGCCTCAGAAGCCTGGCGTGGTGGAGCACGCCTTTAATCCCACTGTCCGGGAGGCACAGACAGCGGATCCCTGCTGAGCTCGAGGCCAGTCTGGTCTCCAGAGTGAGTTCCAGGACAGCCAGGGCCACACAAAGAAATCCTGTCTCAAAATAACAACAACAACAAAACCAAACCAACCAACCGACCAACAACAACAAGACCCAGCCCCAGAGGCTGGAAGGAGGCACAGGGCAGGCTGGGCGTGGTAGGGCAGGCTGGGCGCGGTGGGGCACCTGGGCTCTCTGTTCTTGCGAACAAGACTAACGAAGGTCTCCACTTCCGTCTTGGTGATGTGCTTTTCCAGCAGCTTCCGGTTGTTGTGAAGCAGGGCGGTGATGGTGTCCTCAGCCAGGATGTCGTAGCCGATCTGTGACTGCATCATCCCAAACTGCTTGGCTATGTGTTCCTGGGGGTGGACAAGGGACGAGGCTGCTCTGCTGCCTTGACCCCGACTTCCAGATCGGAACCAACACAGGTGGAAACCTGTGCTAACTGAGAGGACAAAAGACTGGCACTGCTGCCTTCATTCCGGGTCTGTGTCCTGTGGAGCTGGGATGACATCTGGTCCTCCTTCCCCACTCTAAGAGTGTGGGGATTACAAACATTACCACCAAGGCCCAGTTTCTATGGCGCTGGGGACGAACCCAAGGGTCCGTGCATGCTCAGGAAGCACTACCAAATGAGCCACATCCACAGCAGGCCTGTCCCTTTTGCTATGGCTCGGACTCTCTTGCCTTTGCCCACCTCTCCGCCTCTGGAGTCATCCTGGATTCCAGGACTCACCCATCTTTGTGATGGGACTGAAATGGTCCCCAAGCAACAATAAGCCTGCAGGGCAAGGTACCCCCAAGGTAAGAGCAATTATCTGGATGGCAAAGGCTACATCCCAGACCCAATTGTCTTATAATCTAATGTGGGATCTGGGCTGAGACACCAGGAGCTTTGGGTGCTCGCCTCTTGTCCCAATCCCTCCTCTGCTTAAACCTAGAGCTCAGGTTGGAAGCCAAAGACAGACTGGGGCCTGAAACCCATTATCCATCTTTTAAATGAGGCCACATTGAACAAGTCTCCTAATCTCTCTCTCTCTCTCTCTCTCTCTCTCTCTGTCTCTCGGAAAAGGCACAGTTAAGGCTGGGAGGTCAGGCCTCCATCCTGTGTTCAGTTATCATGTGTGCCTGAGTGAGGAGTCTCTACACTTGAGAGAAAGTAGACTTGAAAAGCCCATTTCAGGGGGAGACACAGGGTCGGCAGCCTGAGCAGAAGGACAGCTTTTCTCTACTCGGTTTCTGTGCTGTGATCTATGACTCCAATCAGGGCCTTGCCTGCCCAGCAAGACTGACTAAATGGCACAAAATAAACAGTGAAAACTTATTCAAAATAACTTTAGCCTAGGAGGTGGCCTAATCTTTAATCCCAGCACTCAGGAGGCAGAGGCAGGCAGACCTCTGTGGTCTACATAGTGAGTTCCAGGCCAGCCAGGTCTACATAGTAAGACCCTGTCTCAATAAACCAACAGATGATGACGAGGAGGAAGTATTTTAAGATGGCAACTGCAGAGCCCAGAGCAGGCTGGGTAAGCACCCAGCCAGGCATGCACCCCAGGAGCCAGCCCCACCGCCTGGAGGCATACCTAGTGCCTAACAGTGCCTGACTGCATGTAGCCTCTGTACCAAGAGAGACACCTGCCGAAGAGTGAAGACAGGGCTCTTGCCCAGCAGGGGACGTCCTGCACCTACCTACCTGGTTCTTGCGGTAGTCCTCCTGAGAGTGCCGCAGCACCCGGTAGCAGAGGCGGAACATGTACTGGTAGGGGGCATTCTTCTGGTCAGACAGTTCCTCCAGCCGCACCAGCGGACCTTCGCCTCCCTTGTCACGGAACGGAGCCTTCAGGATGCCAAAGATCTGAGGGGTGTAGAGAGTGAGAAGGTCTCTCCCATCCTGCCTGCACCCCTCATTATCCCAGGAGCCTTGACCTTGACTGAGTCCATCTAAGGGCTTCCCTTCACAGAGTCCAGAGCCGTCCAGCTCAGCAGACTCCAGCCTCTGTGGGCCTTGGTGTCCTCCTAGGAGGACACCAGCTCTCCTGCAAGAGGGGTCAAATGGTGCTTATGTGGCCATGGCTCAGATACATTTTTACCCCAATGCCAGGAATGGCCCTAGGCCTCTGCCTTGAACATGATAAGCAAGTGGTCTGTTACTGATCTACACCCTGGCTCCTCATTGTTCTACTCACTTATGTAGGACTCACATGTGTTCTACCACTAATACCCACATCCTCATTGGGGCATCTAGGCAAGGACTCTACCCCTGATCCATACCCTGGGCCCCCCAGTGGTAAATTCTAGCATCTACAGCTGAGCCATGTTCCCAGACCCTCGCTGGGAAAATTCTAGACAGGCATCCATGTTCTCAGCTCTTCACTGACGGATTCCAAGTAGACGTCCTAACAGCCATGGCCTCAGGTCCCACCTAGAGGATTCCAGGTGGATGCTCTCCTGCTGAGCCACACCCCGCCTCCAATACCCCACAGAAGAGCCGCAAGCCCCTGCAGAGCACACGCACCTGCTTAAGGATATTCTGCTCCCGCATCAGTTTCTGCCGCTCTCGGTTGGGCTTGGTGACCATGATGTCCAGCACATTCTGCCCATTATTGGGAACGTCGCTGACAAAAAACACCAGATCCTCCAGCAGCTGGATGACAAACCTGTCCGAGGAAAACAGCAGAAACAAGCATGCCGTGCTGAGGGGCAGTTCCCTAGGGCCCAGCCAGCATGTGCCCACACAGTCAAACAGCTCTTTCCAGAGTCATATGCCAACCCTGCTGCCAGGCCCAATATTAGCCTCCCCCCCACCATCACCACACTCTGTAGCACCCTGCTCTTGGGAAATGTTTCACACCTCACCCTCCCAGAACCCCAAACTGCCCCAAGACAACAAGGATCAGAGTCTGAGAAAGAGCTACTGGGCAGGTGGCTTAAGGGAATGCTTGGTGTCAGAGGTCTGCTTTATGTCCCGATTTTACCGCTATTGCCATGTGACCCTGAACAGGTCCCCTAACTCCCCTGAGCCCCAGTGGCTCTGTAAGGTTTACTTCTGAGATGGAGTAAGTAAGCAGTGAGGCTGGCTCCCAACTCCAGGGGTGCAGGGTCAGCCAGGTTCCCTAGTGCCCAAGTCCAAACCCATTTACCTGGTTTCTGGCTTGCAACTCTTCTGTGACCCTAGAGAGAAGCTCAGTCATCTGCACCCCACCCCAGTCTCCTGCTGCTCCCCACAACTCTATCTCCCTCACAGCGCACCTGCGGTCATTCTGGCTGATGAAGCCTTCATTAAGTTTCTCCACAGCACTGGCCAGCATGGAGCTGGCGTCATTGGCAAAGTCCAGGTCACGGATCTCGGACACAGGCACTGAAACGATGGCGAAGGCCTCCTTGTCCTCCTTGGTGGGGCACGTGCCCAGCTGTAGACACAATGGTCAGCAGGATGCCAGGGACAAGCTCCAGCCCAGGACCCAGCCCATGCAAAAGGGCCCCGCACCATGAGCCGGATAGGCCGTTCCTCCTCCACGTCAATGGGTGCGTTGGTGCTCTGGATCCACGTGTTGGTGCAGAGGTGCCGCAGGCGCACATATGAGTTCCTAGGTGAGGGGACACAGAGCCGGTGAGCCAGGGGGCCCAGACCACAGCCACAGGGGGCCCCAGACCACAGCCTCTCTCCGATCACCACTCCCCACAACCATCCTCGTCCTCTGCTCCCCACACCTCCACAGTGTGGGTACCAAGGACAGAGGGCCTTGTCCCTGCTGCTGTGCTCTTAGGCACACAGATCTTGGTGCACCCTTAAACCAATGCTTGCTGGTGAACACGGGGCAAGAATTTACCTGGACCAAGCAATTCCCCAAGAGTGTCAGGGAAGAGACAAGGGGCTAATGGTTCCTCCATTAATTCCCCAGAAATCCTAGTGACAGACACTTGACATTCCCACTCTACAGATGACAGACTGAGGCAGGGTGGTGGAGGCTGCTACCTCAGGTCTCCTGGCTAGAAAACACCAAGGTCTAGATGACACGTTTTTTTATTTTGGTTTTTTTTTTGAGGCATGCACACGCGTGTTCCCATGTGTACACATGCATGTACAGAATTGAGTGTGCTCAAGCTGGAGCCTGGCATCAGGCCACTTCCTGCATCACCCTCCACCAGGGTCTCTTGCTGAACCAGGAACTCAACACATTGCAGTGTCTAGCTAGCCTCGTTGGTTACAGAGACTCCCAGCTTCTGCCTCATGCTGGGAGGCAGGCCTCACTCCCACCCAGCTTTCACATGGGTTCTGAATGTCCAGACTCCAGTCCTAACACTAGGACAGAAAATGCTTTACTTGAAGAGTCATCTCCATAACCCTGTCATATTTCCATACGTTTATTTCTTTATTCTTAAAGAAATTCTCCTGAAGCCCCTGCTGCCCTCAGGCTCGATACGTAGTCAAGGACAACCTTGAGCTCCTTCCTGTCTCTACTCCCGCGTGCTGGACTTACAGGCGTGAGCCGTCTCCCTGGTTTACATAATGCTGGATATTGAAGCAGGGCTTCGTGTGGCTGCCAGGCAAGCACTCCACCAACCAAGCCACAGCCCCGACCTCAGGAAACATCTGGATGTGGCATCCTACTTTCTCAGGGCTAGTGGGATCTTATATACATGGGAGCCCTCTTCCCCAGCCAGCGTCTGGGTTCTCCGGGCTGCCTGGCTGCGAACAAACCATTTCACACTTTGTGTCTGAGCGCCTGGCTGGACTGGGCCGAGAAGCAACTGTGTAATGTGCACAGGGCAGACCTGGGTGTAGTAAACAGGGCTGGTCTTGCACACAGGCCAGCTGCAAACGGGCCAAACAAATGGCCTCGGGCAGATGGCGCACACCCACCGGGGCACGAAGGAGTCCGTTTTCTGCAGGGTGGTGGGGTCCAGCTCAAAGAGGGAGGCAATGTCGTTGCCGTGCGGCACAGCCACCAGACGGTACTTGATCTTCTCGCCTGCGTTCCTGCGGCCTGTGCGGCTCTGGGCCCCCTGGGATGAGGATCTCCAGGTCAGGCAAGATCCCATTCCTCCTTTCAGGCCCCACCAGAGGGAACTTCTCACTCCATCTCACCTATTTCCCAGGTTCCTTGCCTCCCCTCCTGTCCCTGTACCACTACCCCCCACCCCCACCACCCCCCTCAATCCCCCAAAGACACCTTGCTCTGCTCCTCACCAGGCCTGTTGCTTTAGGGTCTGAGGCATCGCCTTTGTAGCTGGGGTTTTCCTGAACAGGGGTACAAGGGGAGGGGTGGTTACTAGACACTAAACTATCAACACACACACCACCAAATACAGGATCATACCCAGAACGCCTTACCCCTAATGTGTCTACCCCAGGCCCAAAACCCACATGACTCCCAGGAGAGCTGTCCGGGAGAGCCCTTCATGGTCCCATCTTCATGGGCCCATGCGCGAGCAAGCATACACACGTTACCCGTGTCCCCAGAACGCACAGATACCACACACACACTTACTCCTCACTCACCTCGGCAGCCAGATAGTTGCCTGTGGCCAGGTGCTTGAAACGGTACAGACCATTCCAGTGTCCCGCTCCTCCTCGGCAGGGGTCGTGGTGGACCACCTAGGGGCATGCAAGGGTGAGGTGGGAAGGAGGAACCGGAACTGAAAGGGAAGCCCAGACCCTGGCAGGCCTGGAGAGGCCTTGTGGGGATCAAAGCGCCCCTGGGGGGGGGTCAGTTAGACAGGCATGGGGAAGAACACTGGGACACACATTCCATCCTCTGGGATAGGGGGAGTGAAGTCAGAGTGTGGGGCTCTGACCTCCACCTCCCAGAGTGCATTGGAGCTGGTGGCTGAGGTGGCGGACTGTCGCAAAGTGGTTCGCAGAAACACTCGCAGCTTGCCCTTGTACTCGTCACAAGTCAAGAACTTTTCCTGCTCTGCATGGAACAGCCGCACCACGTCTCCCTGTGGGTGGGGTTAGGAGGATGGAGTCAAGACATTCACAGCCATGCCTTCAGGCTCAGGGACCCTGTGCAGGGCCCACTCCCTCTGATGCCACCTGCAGGACCCCTCTCGCTTTTCCAGGATGGTGAGCTGAGAGTGGAAAGCCCCAGGCCACAGGGCAGCCAGGTGCGGTGACAGCTTTCCTCCCTCCCTCACCGATGCCTCGAAATACCTCCAATGGCTGTGGCCTTCTCCCCCTTCTCAATCTCCCAGCCCAAGGCCACCCTCTCCCTAGTCCCTTCTGTCCGTCCCGTCACTGGATATGCCACCCTATCACTACCACTTCTTTTGGTCTCCGTGGTGGCTGGAAGGTGGTAGCCACGGCTTGTTCATCTCCAGGCCTTAGACAGAAAAAAATAAGTTTGAATCCTGCTCTCATAAGCTTGAGGGGTTTAGGATAAGTTCTGTAAGCCCTAAGCCTCAGCCGCCTCTCCGACAGAATGGGAGCAACCCTGACTTCAGGCAGAACCCTACCATAGGTTTGAGGAAGTAATATACAACACTACCTAAGCAGAGAAGGGAGGCACCCTGCCAAGAGCCATGGAGCCAGGGGCAAGTGGGAGACTCCCTGCCTCAGTCCCAGGACCCACACCTTCGTCTCCTGCAGCTGCCACTCAGCAGGTTCTCAAAGCACAGCTGTCACCCTGTGACTATCTAATGGCACTGTCTTCCTGCACTGAACCCAGCTCTAGACACCCGTGTCAGGCGGAGCAGAAGTGAGTGAACAAGCATCCGTACACAGACTACATTAGACCCCACAGCAGAATGTAGGGACACTGTGCGGCTGATGAAGGCACAGGTGGGCGGCTTGCTTCTAGCTTGCCTGGACTCTAACCCCAGCACCATGATAGCCTCACCAGAAGCTGCAGTGGGAATGGCACAGAGCTGAGCCCAAGGGCCTGCTTTATACATCTTCCCAAAGCCAGGGCTGGATGCGTCACAGAGAGGCTTTAGGAAGGGCGGGCTCTGACTGATGCTTGGACAACATGAGGCCTGGGGCTTCTGAGCAGGGCAGCCTCCTCAAGGTGCCTGCTTTGAGGCCTAGAACCCTCATGGCTCCTCCAGACTATTCTAATCACGGTGCTTCACACTCTTTGCTACCCTACCCCTAACCTTCCTCTCCATCAGAAACTTAGGTTTTACACTTCTCAAACGTTTTCCCCACCTCGCTTCAGTAGTTACTGCAGGTGTACCAGGCTGTTCTACCTCTTGGTCCCTCCTCCTGGGACACAAAACTCCCAGGGTAGTCTTTTGTCTACTGGCCTGCTGGGAACAGAGAAGTAGCACCAACCCCGCCCCCCAATGGCCGGTAAGGGCAGGCACTGACCCCCAATGGCAGGTGGGCACAGTGAGGGGCCCAGAGAGCAAAAGACAGAGACAGGAAAGGATGCTCAAAGAATGCCCTGAGGTAGAGGACAGGGTAGGAAGGCCTCTGATGTTCCTTTGCAAGAAAAGAAAATGAGGGGATCCAAGGGGAAAAGAGATAGCCTGGACACATGGGGGACTTCCTGGGGAGTAATACTCTGGAAGCTGAAGGGGTTCAGAGCCAAGGCAGTCAGTCAGTCAGGACGAGGAGGGGGCCTGCTGAGTGGGCCCCTGAACTCACCCCCTTCAACACCTCCTCCAGGTGGTCCCGGAACTGCATGAATAAGTTGATCTTCCAGCTGGTGTTGCAGTTCACAGAATTGACCTGTGGAGGGCAGGCAGGCTGGTGGCACGGCTGGCAGAGCCAGTTGCCAAGGGTGGCCAGTGCTGAAGACCAAGGAGGGGAAGGGGAAGCCAGCCCAGCTCCTGTTGTGGCTCAGGTGCTTTCAGCAGCCAAGGAGCCAGACCCTAGCCAGGACACTTGCTAGGCAGCTGGCCAGTGGGTGAAGAAAGAGATCAAGCACTGGGAGGCAAGGTGGGGAAACAGTGAGGCCCAGGGTCCCCAGCAGCACACAACCAGAGGCAGAACCATGTGGGGGAGAGGTAGACACACAGCTGGGGATCTGTGGCCGCCCCTCAGCCGAAGGCACACCCCTGACCCCACTCACCTCTTTGCAACCGGCATTATCACTAAGCTCATAATTGCTGGCATGTAGAGGTTGCCCTGCATTGACAGGATTCAGGATCACCTTGTCCCCCACAACCACCTTTGGGGGACAGACAGGACAAGGTGAGGTGAGAGGAACAGAAGCGCATTTTCCACCAGGGTCCCCTCCCTCTGCTCTATGTCCCTTCTAAGGACAGACTAGAACCTCATACAACCCTTCTGGAGTGTGGCCCCAGCCCCCTCCTGTCCTGCTCACATTGTCCCCATTGCTCCGCAGCTTCCAGAAGGGCTGGATGAAGAGCCAGGAGCCCTCGTTGCCTGTAGCATCCAGCGTCACCCGCATGGCGTTTTTCTCCAGCAGGGCTGGGAGCCGCTTGTTCACAGTTAGGTATTTGTTGCTTTTCATGTGCAGAAGCTGAGGCATAGGTGGGGTAGGAGTGAGGCCACCAGGCCCAGGCCTTTGGGGAGGAGGACACTGGACCCTTGGCCACACAGATGTCAGCCACATTGTCACAGGCTGACACACAGTGACACACACACACACACACACACACACACACACAGAGTCACACACATGCACACCTTGTCACAGAGGAGCAGCTATGTGAACACCAAATGCCAGGTCAAGGTGCTGCTCAGCGGGAGGCGACCTGCCAAGTGAGCACATCCTGGCCATCGCGCACCTCCATGAAGAAACACGAACCATGCATGCCTCAGTTCCTAACACCTTCTCTCAAAGCAGCAGTCCAGGATGACCTGAGATTTCTTTTTTTTTTTTTTTTTTTTTTTTTTGGTTTTTCGAGACAGGGTTTCTCTGTGTAACAGCCCTGGCTGTCCTGGACTCACTTTGTAGACCAGGCTGGCCTCGAACTCACAGTGATCCGCCTGCCTCTGCCTCCCAAGTGCTGGGATTAAAGGCGTGCGCCACCACCACCCGGCGACCTGAGATTTCTAACCCTCCCCCCCCCACTGCACTCCTGAGTGCTGGGTTTGCAGGCGAGCACTACCTGCCCAGTTTATGAGGTGCCAGGGATTAGCCTAAGGCTTTGTGTACACCAGGCACGCACTCCAGCAATTAACCTACATCCCCAGCCCTAGCTAATTGCACACAGACTCTTCCCACAATCCCCGGGGCAAGTAATGAAGGCCTCAGGCGGCCAGGGAAAGTTAACTCCATTGGTAATGCCTGTGGGCCAGTAGAAGCTTTTGCTTAGAGGACCAAGTATCTCCCAACTATCTCAGAGATGAAAGATAGAATCTTCTTTTTTTTGGGGGGGGGTGGGGTTCGAGACAGGGTTTCTCTGTGTATCCCTGGCTGTCCTGGATTCACTTTGTAGACCAGGCTAGCCTTGAACTCACAGAGATCTGCCTGGCTCTGCCTTCTGAGTGCTGGGATTAAAGGTGTCTGCCACCACCACACCTGCCTCAGATAGAATCTTCTACCCCCTTTCAAAGCCCCAAGCACACCACACCACACAGGCAGTCTCTGTTTTCCCCGAGACTTCAGTTCTGATTAAAGGAACAATTCTGCTTCAGAAGACCCCTGTCTGCTTTTATCCCCAAGTCACCTCCATCAATCCTGATCTAACAAACACTATCACTGGCCCACTTTGAGATTTAGTCTTATTTTATGCGTATAAAGGTTTTTCCTGCATGTATGTATATGCACTATGTGCATGCAGTACCCACAGAGGCCAGAAGAGGGCACTGGACCCCTAGAACTTGAGTTACAGGAAGTTGTAAGCAGTCCTGTGTGGTTGTTGGAAATATAACTTCAGTCCTCTGCAAGAGCAGCAAGCACACTTAACCACCGAGCCATCTCTCCAGCTGCCACTGCCTTGCTTACAAATTAAGTAAATGAGGCATAGGGAGTCAAGGAATTTGTCTGAGGTCAATGCACTTAAGGAATGGCAAAGCCACACTTTGAGATCAGAAGCTAGTTCCTAATGTGATCATGACCCCTGAGCTCTAAAACAAAACGAAACAAAACAAAACCTCCCCAGGGCACAGCAAGGAAGTACAGTTGAAAAGGTGGTAGCAAGCCATCCACTGGAGATACACACACACACACACACACACACACACACACACACACACACACACA
>CAJQZJ010000247.1:2732534-2742841 GCA_907164525.1 Lophiomys imhausi | reverse complement strand
CACACACACACACACACACACACACACACACACACACACACACACACGGCAGGAGTGTTGTGCACCAAGGCCACACCTGGATCACGCTGCCATACTTCACCACGTCACCGTGCACCTTCTTGTTCTCCGTGTCATTTTGCTTCTGCTCCATCTGGGCTGCATGCTGCAGACACACAGGGGACAGGGTTCAGGAGCTGCTCCAGAGGGAGATGCTTCCATGAGCACACACACACCCACACCGCTGCACACATTCATCCTGGCCCTGTCACGGATGCTGCATCCAGGAGTCCCTTCAGGGGTGGAACCCCCACCCCCCCACACACACACTAAATCAATGGCCTGAGACATCAAAAGCAGAAGGCAGCCTGATAGCTCACCCTGTCCAAGAAGCCTCCCTTGGGTCCCACGCCTTCAAGGCAGGGGTCTCAGAGGCATGCCACAAGCTTCTGACCCCAGTCCAAGCTTCCCACTGTCAGTGTGAGCCCTGGGGCTAGACCTGAGCTTAGAAGGAAACTCAGTATGTGAGCTGAGTCCCCGCTCACAGCCTGTGGTCGCTCACCAGGCCCAGTGCCCCAGCACTATACATGTGACCAAGAAACCCAAGGGGAGCCACAGACCTAGGAGCTGCCTCAGCTCCACTCCAGACTCACTGTATGGGCAGATGGGTCCTGTTTGAGAGCCCCAAGCTCCATGTCTATAAAGCGAATGGGATATAAGACTAGACCCAAGATTCTCAAATTAGCTTCCCTGGAGCCACAGCTCCAAGATACACTAGTAAGTCTGAGTACAGCTGCTTGGCTCGGTCATTTCTAATCGCGAGTCATGTGCCTTGGCACAGGGGTTATGCCCATCTTCCAGCTGGCAGACTCTAGGTTCCTAGGTAGGCACACTTCACTCCTTGCCTGTCCTGACTCATGGTCTGTTACACCAGTCTTGTCCACTAGGGCTTTCAAGACCCTCACCACATGCATGAGGCTTCCCCTAGCCCCAAGGAGCAGAGGCCTTGCTGTACACCCCAGTTCCTGGGGCACACTCGTGCACACCTGCAGTTTCTGTAGCAACACCACATCGGCGATCTTCTCCTTGTCCTGCTTGGTCTGCTTGGCTTTCCAGTACTGTTTCTGTGCCGAGTATCGGTTCATGGGGCACACTTTGAAGAGGCAGTCTGGGGTGGAATAGGAAGAATGGGGGACCCAGTCAGAGCTCAGGGCTCCCTGGCAGAACCCCAGCCTCCTGCCCACTGGGTGAGATGGGAAACTGCTAGAACAATGTGGACATTGGAGCCTCAGGGGCTGAAGAGATGGCTCAGAGCTTTGGAGCGCCTGGTGAGCAATCAGGAGGCATAGACGCAGACCCAGCACCCATGTAACAAACAGGGCAGACCCCAGCACCTACATAACTAATAGGGCATCCGCACAAACTCCTGACACCCAAGCCATGAGGGAGGTGGAAGCAGAGGAGTTCTAGGGCTTGAGCCTTCCAGCCTAGCGGAGCACAAGCTCCAGGTACAGAGAGAGCCTCTGCCTCAAAGGAATGGGCAGAAAGTGACAGAGGACACCTGGTGCCGCCTTCTAGCCTCCATGCATGTGCAGACACTCACATGTGGGCACACACACATCTCCATGGATGTTCGAAGACACACACACACACACACACACACACACACACACACACACACACATAAGCAAATAAAACCAAATCTTAAAACAAGGTGTGAAGAGAAGGTCTCCTTTGGTGGGGGGAAGAGACAGGCACCCTTTTCCCCCTAGGGAGGTTACCAGAGGTTCTTGGCCTCTGGGGTGTCTCAATTCCACCTGTACCAGCTTTTGCCTTGTGGACAGGTGTTCGCACTTGCCTTATTACCTAGCAAATGTCCTCTCACAGCTGACACTCACATCGACAGCCTACACTCTCTGACCCTCTTTGGGGTGAGGCTAGATCATCCCCCCAGGTTGGACTGTTTTCCCAACACCACATCCTGCTCAGCTTCTTCCCACTGCCCTCTATGACAGATAAGAGCCCCCTCTAGTCCCTGGGGACCCTTGTAGAGCAAGTTCTGCTTCTCAGCCTCTTGACTCTGGTCAGGACAAAATCAAGGTCCAGGGACACAAATCGCTACTGAACTGTTGTTCATTTTGGCCAAGAAACAAAACACCTGTCACTTTTGTAAGCCCAAACTCCAAAAATGGTATCCTAATCATCTATTTAGCCAAAGGAGGCCTCAGTTGGAAAAGTCTAAAGTTTGCTGGAAGAGGAGATCCAGGAGCTGACGGGCTGCGCACATTGGCAGTGAGAGGGCTCACCCCTGTGCACTGTGATCGCCCAGCATGGGAAGAGTCACAGCCTCGAGGAAAGCAGCTGAGCGTCAGGCTACAAACTCTGGGGGCAGGTCCAACAGGAGAAGACATGTGCCCAGAAAGTGCAGGGGACAGGAAGTCATGAGGACAGGATCCTCCTCCTATAGACCCATGATGCTCTCCCTGAGGCCATCCCCCTCTTGAGGTCAGAGCAGGCTATCAGGCCCGAGGAATCTAAAGCAGCCTATGGGGTGCAGAGGTACCCTGAACTGTTGAGGGGAGAAGTCAGGAGAGGCCAGTTTCATGGAGGAGAAGAGAGGGGCAGGCAGCAATTCCATAAGCAGAGAAGCCCAGGGCCCTGTGCCAAGCCCACTTTGTACCCCTAGCATGAGGGTGGCCCTTCTACAAAGATGCACCCCTTTTGTCAGGGTTGGTGGCAAACGCCTCTCCCCACTGAGCTATTTCTCTCTATCCAACTTGCTTCTGTAAGATTTCATTTTAAATTATGTGTGTTGTGGCTGGGGGGGGGGAGGTGTGTACATGTGAGTGCGGGTCCCTGAGATGGTCAGAAAATGCAGTCTCATCCCTAGACCCAGTTGTGAGCTGCCTGACACAAGAGCTGGACTTGGATCCCCTGCAATAGTGGTGCGTCATTCCCCGGCCCCTTACCGACCTGGGAAGGCTGGACCCTGTGGAAGGAGCATTGCGTGTTACTAAGGAGACAGAACCTGTGTGGACATGTGCCATCTTCACAACCGAGAGAGGAGGAAGTAAGGCCCCTTCCTGCCCCCCGTCCTGCATCTTCCCTGGAGACTCCCAGAACTTCTCAGAGCCATCCTCTGGCACCTGCACAGACCCTCCCCGGATTCCTGGCCACACTCTATGCCTGTGATGGCATCTCATGGAACAAATAAGCAGTATCTTTCACTGTGCGGTGCGCTTTGCCCAAAGGCCCTGTGTCAGAGGGATCCAGAACCTTCTCAACAAACTTCAGCGTTGAAGGGAGACTGGAAGTGGGCAAGGAAGCAGGGAGCCCACAGTATCACAGGCCAGAAGGAAAGGGAGTGTCGTGGGGGACACAGGCCAGGAACTGTCACAGAAGGACAGTCACCGACTGCAGGAAGCCCAGGCAGGGCTGGGGATGTGGCTCGGTTGGTAGATTGCTTGCACAGCTGGGTTCCATCAACCCAGATCTTAGGAGGAGGAGGTGTATAGACTCTAGACATCTCCACACATTCATACCTCAGAGTCATCCCCAGGGAGACTGACTGACAAGCACCAGAGGTCACCACAGTCATCCACACACAGGTGACAAGCCTCAAGCCTCCCAGGCACTGCAGGTATCAGCAGGTGTCAGCAGATCGAGGTGAAACACAGAAACACACTTTCCTGCAATGTCTCTCAGGACTGGGATGGACCAGGGCCTCGCCCTCGACCACTGAGCCACACCCTCAGACCCTGGGATAAGCATCTTTAAACATTCATTTATATTTATGTGTATGCTGCAGGCCAAGCGTGGGAGGCCTATGAGGGCCAGAATCGGAGCTCTGGGATGCCCCTGAAGATGGACTTACAGGCAATGGGTGTTGGAAATGTAACTCTGCAAAGGCAGCAAGGGTCCCTAACCACTGAGATATCTCTGCAGCTTTGGAAAAAATACTTTTGAAGTGGGTGGCTGGGGGCTGGAGAGGCAGCTGAGAACACTGTTGCTCTTGCAGAAGACCTGGCTTCAATTCCCAGCACATGGTGGCTCACGACCATCCATAACTCCAGCTCCAGGGGATCCAACTCCCTCTTCTGGCTTTCTTGGGCACCGGCTTACATGCAGAGCAACACTCAGACACATAAAATAAAGCAAATAAATCTAAAAAAGTATTTTTTTTTTAGGTTTTTCGAGACAAGGTCTCTCTGTGTAGCCTTGGTTGTCCTGGACTCACTCTGTAGACCAGCTTGGCCTTGAACTCACAGAGATCAGCCTGCCTCTGCCTCCCTAGTGCTGGGATTAAAGGCCTGAACCTTTAACCACGCCCAGCTAAAAAAATTATCTTTTAAGCAGAGGGGAAGCTGCAGGGGGTTTCTTGGGTTTACAGGATGAAAATGGAGGATTTAACAGCCGCATGTAGCTGCTGTGGGGGACTGGAGCAGGGAGCAGGCCACACAAGCTAAACTCTCATCCACCCAAGCAGGCCCCAACAGATGCCACTGGGACGTGGTACATGAAGCCGTGGGAAAACGTAACCTTCAAAGCCACAAGCAGCTGGCGAGAGTTGAAGATGTGGCATGCTCAGCTGCTGTGCAGGCAGGGTACAGACCGGAGCATTGGGACCAAGCGGCATTGTGGTTACAAGTATGGTAATCTAGCTCTGTCACTGGACGGTCCCACTACAGGCCTGCCGTCCTGAGTGTGTTGCTGCAAGGGGATGAAAAGCTTCTGCACTGTCAAGGGCAGGAAGGAAAAGATGAAAAGCAGCTCATGGGCACACACACCCCAGGGTACCTTCAAACAAGCCACATTGGAAAGACACAGCGAAGCCACACAGCAGGAGGCAGGAAGGCTGAAGGGGGCGCTATTACTGCCCAGCCTGCTCCTGGTAACATACTGAATAAACTATACTGAGGGAAGGAGGGAGGGGGGGAGGGAGGGAAGAAGGGGAGGGAGGAATGCTGAAGCTGTGCACAGTGGTGTGTGGTTGTAGGCTGAGGCAGGAGGACTGCTGCCAAGTTGGGAGGTCAGCCTGGGCTACACAGTGAGTTCAAGGCCAGGTAGGGCAGGATACAGAATTAGGCCCTGTCTCAAAAAAAACAAGCCAAAAAAACCAAACGGACAGACAGGGGAGACAGAGAGATGTCCTGACCCTCGCCACACACACACCGCAGATGCACCTAGAAGACATGATGCCAAGTGACACACACTGGGCACTACAGGACACACTGTTTCCACTGATAGGAAGTTCCTAAAGGGACAGAGTCACGGATACTAAAAGCAGATGCGGGCAGGAGGGTGAAGCTGCCTAACGAAGCAACGGCTGCACAACGACACAGAACTAGGTGTTTGAAAAATGGTTATGATAGAGTGAGGCATGGTGGTGGCACCGGCCTGCAGCAAAAGGATCGAGAGTTCAAAGCCAACCTCGACCCTGTCAGTGTGCCTGCACGCATGCATACATGCACATACACACGCATGCACACGCACACCAACGTACACACGAGTGCAGGCCATACAGCTGCCCAATAAAGTGCTGGAAATCGAAATCCTGTCCTCTGTGACAGCAGCCAGTGCTTTTAACTGCTGAGCCATCTCTCCAGCCCCAGCAAGGGAGATTTTTGTTGTTGTTGTTGTTAAGTATATTTTACCACAATTAAAAATAAGTGATTTTTTTAACAATTAAAACTATAGAATTTTACAAACACTAATATTCACATAATTTTCCAAGAAATGGAACAAAAAAAAAAGAATTTTTAAATGAAAAAGAGAAAAGAGGGGCTGGAGAGATGGCTCAGCAGCCAAGAGCACTGGCTGCTCTGGCAGAGGGTCTAGGATCAATTCTCAGCACTCAGGTGGCCGCTCACAACCATCTGTAACTCCCGTTCCAGATGAGCCAACGCCTTCTTCTGGCCTCCATGGGGACTGCACACAGGTAGTGCACAGAAATGCAGGAAAAAAAACCCACAGACAGAAATGAATCCATCTGTGGCACAATCCTTAAACCCCAGCACTTGCCAGGCAGAGGCCCGTGGATCTCTGTGAGTTCAAGGCCAACCTGGTCTATGTAGAAAGTTCCAGGCCAGCCAGGAGTATATAATGAGACTGTCTCAATTAGATAAATAAGCCAATAATAGTAATGATAAAATAAATATCTGAGAGAGAGACTGAACTTTTAGGAATTGAACCCGGGGTCTTACAAGTGCCAGGCAAGCACCTATCCAGCTGTGGGCTCCTGAAAGATAGCTCAGTGAGAAAGTGCTTCCACATGAGTGTGTGAGGGCCTAGGTTCAATCCTGGGCTCCACAGTCAGGAGCAGCAGCTGATGCCCGTAATCCTAGCCGTGGGGAGGAGGAGACAGCATGAGCCCCCCTGGGATGCACTGGCCAGCCAGACTAGCCAAATTGAGGCTTTTGTTTTGTTTTGGTTTTTCAAGACAGGGTTTCTCTGTGTAGTACCCCTGGCTGTCCTGGACTCACTTGGTAGACCAGGCTGGCCTTGAACTCACAGAGATCAGCCTGCCTCTGCCTCCCAAGTGCTGGGATTAAAGGCGTGCACCACCATGCCCGGCTATTAGACTAGCCAAGTTGATTACCTCCAGACTTGGAGAGCAATTAAGGGAAAAACCCAGTAGTGACCTCTGGCCTCCCCACATGCATACACATACAGACACTTTAACATGCTCAACCTCACTAGAGATCTGGAAAACAAATTAAATCCCAATAAAGTTTATGCTTGCAGCCACTACATGCACACCAGTAGCCTCCTAGCAGTGTGCTGGAGATGGGGTGTGCACAGAGACCTCCATGGCCAACAGAAAGCTGAATCTCCACAAACTGCCTGTGGTGGACAGAATACAATATCACACAGCCACGCTGCAAGAGTGCGCCCTCTACTGGTGGGGTGAAGAAACCACATGGCTAGAACACTGCACTCCTGTGATCTCAGCACCAGGGAGGCAGAAGTCTGCAAGGCCTGGGGCGGCATGAGACACATTACTGATTCAAAACTCCTCTTCCATGCACAAGTCCATGGGGTATGAAGGTGGAAGGTGGCAGACTCATTCATTTCTCAAGATAGAGGAGTGTTCTTCCCAAGCAGCAAATCCCCTCATGGGATTTATCAGAGAAACCCTGGCACGTGAGCCAAAGACACATGTATGGGAACTGAGCTCAGCACCGGTCAACGGGCAAGCCAGTAAATGGATTTGCAATGGAATGCTATACAGCAATTAGGCTGCAGTCCACGCCAGTGTGTGTCCTGTCCGTGTGTGTGGTCCTGTGTGTGTGTCCGTGTGTTTTCACATACTGTGAGCTCACATATGAAGGTGCACGTGCACTCACATGTGGCAGCCAGAGGCTAATTTCCAATATCTTCATTGAACCCTTTCCTTTTTGGCTTTTGTTTGGTTTGAGTTTTTGAGACAGGGTGTCAACTATGTGGCTCTGGCTGGTCTCAAACTTACTATTTAGATGAGGAAATTGGAGATCTGCCTATCTCGCTTCAGAGTGCTGGGATTAAATGCATGTGGAAGCTAGTCTTAACCTCCTGAGTACTGGGATCATAGCCACCTGGCTTTGAAGTACGTTTTTGATTTTGTGATCCTGGGGATTGAACCATGGCTCCTTGCATACTAGGCAAGCATGCTACCACTGAGCTACCTCCCCAGCTCCAAAAGGGCTTGGGGAGTACTCTGAAAGAGTAGGGGTAAACGCTGGGGGAGGGGCACCCAGCTATGTAAGCCGAGGAAGGCGGCCTCATGCTCCTCCTCCCACTAGTCTGAGCAAATAAGATGACCTCAAGACACTAGCCCAGGTGTCTGTGCCTGAAGGTGTGCGATCTCAGCTTCCTGAGCTTTCCCTGAAGCAAGGTTCTCCTATACCGCTGTCCCCTGGCCTCACAGGAGGAAGAAGGGAAAGGGCTGAGGAAGGGAGCACATCATATGGAAGTCCAGTCCACAGCATCAACGCCCACAGCAGAAAGCCATCAGGGGGCTTGGCTGCCGTGGGACTCCACAAGCACCAGCAGACTGGGCCTCCCAGGGACTTGCCAAGCTGGAAAGAATTCTCCAAACAAGTTGAGGCTTGGGGTGACACAAACAGGAGCTGAAACAACACACAGGAGCCAAGGAGGAGTGTGGAGGGTCCATGGAACTTAACTGATCCAGCCTGAAGAACCTAGGAGCCAGCAGGTACATGGGGTAGAGACTGGACACAACTTCCAAACATGTGTCGTGGCCCCACACCCTGCAGCAGGAGGGCCAAGGTGCTACAGGGAAACAACAAATGGCAGGCCTCAGAGGCCATTCCCACACAGCTGCTGACACAGAGGAGCTTCTGTGTCTGAAGAGGTCAGAGTCCTGAGTCTTGTCCCAAGTTCTAATGCTCAACCTGAACCTGCTAGCTGGAAGCAGCAGAGAATGGGTCCTGTCCAAGACTAGCATCCTTCAGGCCTCAGCAGGACCAAGGGGAGCCTGGAAGGGACTCTTGCACCCCAAAGCCTCCAGGGGATGATGGGTGGAGCCTGGATCCATGTCACACTTCACTGAATAGGCTGAGCCACTGAGGCCAAGAGGATCTCCAAGGGGTCCCTGTGCCCGAGCCTCGGGAAACCACAAAGGAAGAGATGCAGGCATGGGAAGAATGCAGGAAGTCAAAGGGGCATTTGTTCTTCTCAGTGGCTTTTTTGTCAACAATTGGCCCCAAACTGTCCACTGGAAGCCAAGGGCATATCTTCCCCTACCACACCCATCTCTTGTCACCCTACAAGGCTGACTGCACACACCTCTGTCCACATGGTCCCCAGGGGACCTTCATTTTTCTCTCCCTCCCACCTTCCTCTCCCCTCTTTTTCTTCCTCCTTACCTTCCCTCTCACCCAGACAGCTAAGAGGCAGGTACCCAGTAAAACCAGAAACACAGAAGCCAGACTAAAATCCTACCCCAGCAGAGCCACAAATGACAGACAAGAATGATCCCCCGACCCCATACCACAGCAGATGACAGAGCTTAACTTACAAGCCTGACAATTGGCATTCAATCCCCAGATCAGGAAAGAAAGATTACCTAAGAGCTGTCCTCAGACCTCCACATGTGAACTGTGACCTGCAGGCGCACACACACACTCACACACACACTCACACACTCACACACAGTGGTGGAGGCATCAGAAGTTCAGAACCATCTTGGCCTCACAGTTTGAACTCACCCAGATAAAACCCTGAGAGACAGAGAGAGACACAACGGTTTGAGAGAGAAAGAGAACAATCAAATTACACAGAACACGGAGCATGCTGGACTCAAGCTCTGCGGGGACAGTAAACAGGGGAGGATCTAGAGCCAGGGAGTCAGCGAGAGCGGCACACGCGGAAGCCTGAAGCACTGACTGACACTGAGGAGAGCAAAGTATAAGGTGGGGGGGAGCAGGGCAGAGGGGAGGGGTGGCTAGCCACTATGGGGAGCAGAAGGCAGATGTGGCTGAAGGGAAAAGGGGGCGCCGCCCAATGTAGAAACAGGGTGAAAGACCAGGGAGCAGAGGTGGGAGCAGAGGAAGGCTGACGGTGGTGGGGAGGGCTTGGGACCAGAGGCCATTCCCACACAGCTGCTGAAATACACCTCAACCTATGACCTCTCCTTAGACAAAACACCTACTCAACAGTCCAAGATGGAAGGGTGGACAGAGAAGAGCTGATGTGAGCCCTCTGCAGGCCAGGACCCCCACAGCAGCAAGCGGCCAGAGGATGTAACCCTCCTGTCTTAACCCCACCCTTGCCTGCATTTAGGTTGACATCTCCCACTAGCCTGTCCCAGAAGAGCAACCACACTGCAGACCAGGTGGCGTCATGCTGGCGTGTTCCTGCACGCTCCCACCACACCCAGGCTCCAGCTGTCTAGGGCATGTCAGCCTCAGCCCTCGTAGGTAATCCCCAGCCTGGCCTAAGAACCTGGCTATCCCTTCATCCAGCCCTGCCACTGTCAGGGCTAGAGCCCAATACCATGGAGGATAGGTGGCCCCACGGGGGACAGCACTTGAGCAGGTCAGAGGGCACAGCCATGCCTGGGCTCTGGGACTCCATCTAGCAGGAGCTACACACACACACCCAAGGTTCAGTAGATACACAGAGTTAAAAGGTCCAGCCCCTTCCCCTCATGCATGGGGAGACTGAGGAACAGGGAAGGGCTCTCCCTTGGGCCTCTTGAGGCCTGAGCAACTAACTGTCTTTCCCATCTTTATTCCCTTAAGAAAGAAAAAGAAAGAAAGAAAGAAAGAAAGAAAGAAAGAAAGAAAGAAAGAAAGAAAGAAAGAAAG
>CAJQZJ010000247.1:2675172-2732524 GCA_907164525.1 Lophiomys imhausi | reverse complement strand
AAGAAAGAAAGAAAGAAAGAAAGAAAGAAAGAAAGAAAGAAAGAAAGTCAGTCTTACAGACAAAGAAAGCTCTATGAATGGCAGGGAATTCAGGGGAGAATGGGCCCCTGGCCAGAAGTGGGTGTGCCGGGGAAGGAGGTGTGGTCTTGGAAGGAAAAGTGGAAATGTGCCATGCCAAGAAAATGCAGTGCAGGCCTGGGTCCACACAGACTGCAGAGGGAGGTCTCAGGCAGACCGGGGTCAACAGACCCAGGTCCAGGACCCTGCAGCCCAGGAGGGATGGATGCTCGCAGCTGGCCTGGAGGTCTTACCTCGGAACTTCTTGGGGGGGTTGTCCAGGTCCCCAGCTGCAGGCTCCACCACACAGCGGTCATCCACCAGCCTAGAGGACAGAGCAGCCTAGTTAGAGGGAGGGAAGAAACTTGTCTCTCTTGGAGCAGGGAACTCCAGGGGTACCCAGGATAATCCCTGGAATTTCTACCATAACTGAAACCTGCCATGGGTCATTCTCTTTCCTGGCACTGCCATTAAAAGACAAGGTCTCGCCGGGCGGTGGTGGCGCACGCCTTTAATCCCAGCACTTGGGAGGCAGAGGCAGGCGGATCTTTGTGAGTTCGAGGCCAGCCTGGTCTACAAAGTGAGTCCAGGACAGCCAAGGATACACAGAGAAACCCTGTCTCGAAAAACCAAAAAAAAAAAAAAAAAAAGACAAGGTCTCTGAAACTGCAGCCTCTCCTGCGGCTCACATGTAGGCCCTCAGGCAATGTAAAGGTGATCCTGCTGCCTGGGCAGGAAGGACAGACAAAAAGGGAGCTAAGAATCAGAGGCAATGGGAGATGGGAACCACAGAGGGAGTTAGAGGGTAGGAGAGGGGGCTGAAGACAGAGTTAGACCATGGAGAGGGGGCTGAAGGCAAGTAAGATTCAGAGAAAGCAACGATGAGAAGCAAATGTGATGAGAGACCACAGACAGGCAGGCAGGCAGGCAGGCAGGCAGGCAGGCAGACAGACAGACAGACAGAGATAATATGCTCCTAGACTCAGCCAGAACCCAAGCTAGGGTCTGAAATTCCCTCTTATAGCCATGGCTACGGACTTAATCCTGCATCTCTGAAGGGCTTCTATCCCTGCTCCCATCCTCACCCACCCATCCATCCATGAACACACCCAGCCTCCTCTCCATTCAGTTCGTCTATCCACCCACACACACATCAGTCCATCTACCTACCCATCCCTCCCTCCCTCCATCCATGTGTCAAGCTCTCCATCCCTGTCTCCAGGATAAAGAGATGATCCTGGAGCAGTGTCGAGACCAGCTCTGTCTCAGCACTGAGCAGCAACTGTTCCTGAATCCCACCAACTTCTCAGCAAGGAACTAGTCATTGGCACCATTTTACCAAGGAGAAAACCACACCTAAATGTTAAATGACCTGCCTGAAGTCACAAGGCAAGTGTCAGAGCCAGCCCCACTTCTGCACCCCTTACGTTGGCGAACAAGGCCTTGGGATGTGACCTCCACAAATTCTCCTGGTGGCCTCAGTTTCCTTGCAATGCCTCCAGGTGATCCCAGCATCCCTAGGCACTCTCATCTCTCCAGAGGTGGTCACTGTACCTGGTGATGCCTTCAAAACACCATTCTGCCACAAGCCGTGAGCCTAGCTGACCCGGTGTCCTGGTTTGCTCTCTGTTGCTGTGATAGACACCATGACCAAAAGCAATCTGGAGAGGAAAGTGTTTACCTGCCTTACATATTCCTATCACAACCCATCATTGAGGGAACGCAGGGTAGCAACCACGGAGGACTTTTTTTATACAATGCAGGACTACCTGTCCAGGGATGATACCACTCTCACTGCACTGGACCTTCTGAGAACAATCACTAGTCAAGACTATGCCACACTGACTTGCCTATAGGTCAGTCTGCAGGGGGGATCTTCTCAATTAAGATGTCTTCCCGAATAGCTGCTGTCAAGTCGACAAAACCGCACACCTGCGTTCTCCACTCTCACCCTTCTCTTCCCAGACCCGCCCCGTGGCCATCTCTCCCGCTCCCATAGTCCCAGCTACCTCCCTACTTCAGTATTTGAGGCAAATTCCGCCTACCCTACCCTGAGCCCTTGCACTTGGTGCCCCAGCGTGCTCCATAGGGAATCTGCACGTTGCTGTCCTGTGTCTTTAATGATACATGAAAAAACCAACACAGGAACTTCATTTCAGCTTCTGGAGAACACCCCAAATCCTCACACCTTCGTGAGTGGGGCAAAAGTAAGAGCATCTTGGTTGTCATGTTGGATTCCTGTCCCGAGTCGCTCCCAAAGTTTCAGAACCACAGAAATGGGGGGATTGTTCCCATCCTGCCCCCTCCACTTGGATTTATGTTAATGAGGTGACTTCTGGAAACACCCTAAGGATGAGCATGGGAAACTGTATCCCTGGCTTCCTTGCCTGTCCTTGGTAATGGGGGTGGGGGGTCCTGGAGGACGGTAGTGGTCAATCAGTGACGCCACCAATAATACACTGAAGGGCCAACACCAAAGGACTGAATTCAGGAGTGTCAGTGACCACACAGGTGGCAGGAGGCTTGTGTGGTCCCAAAGGGCACAGAAGCAGTTCTTCATGCCACCCCACAGCTCACCCTACATCTCTCCCCGCTCTGGCTGGTTTGAATTGCACTCTTGTTTGTTTTCTGACACAGGGTCCCCCTACATAGCCCTGGCATGCACACGTGCAGAGGCCAGAGGATAATCTCTGGAAACTATTTCTCTCCTTCTACCTATGTGGGTCCCAGGGATCAAACTCAGGTCATTGGGCTTGGCAGCAGGGGCCATTACCTTGTGAGCTATCTTGCCAACCCTGAAGCCATCTTTGTTTACATTTTTTGTGTGTGCAAATGTGTATGTGCTCAGTGCACATATGGAGGTCAAAGAACAACTCGCGCCTTCTGGGAGTGAGTTCCCTCCATCTGCCATGTGGGCTCACTTCCTGACTGAACCGTCTCACTGGTCACAGTAAACAGTTCTGCTGGATTCTACGAGCCACCGTAGGTCGTCACCAAACACAAACCACATTACAGGGTTCCCTAATTCTGTCAATCAGAAAGGGCAGAGGCCGAGACTGGTGACCAGCACCTAGACAGGGTCTCAGCCTGTGTCATCTGGCACTAACTCCTTACAGATGGCGTTGGCATTCGGCTGAATCACAGGCCACCCTGCTGGAGGCCTGGGGACCTGGAAAGCTGCCTGATGTTTGCATACACTATTTAATTTTCTAAAACCACTTTGCTATTATTTCCATTTCGCAAGCAGGGACCCAGAGCCTGGGAAGGTTAACATCACAGAGCTGGACTGTGTGTGAAGCCAGGCTGCCCAAAGACCTCAATAGTGACAGGCAGGGAAGGGGAACACAGCCCCCTCAATCTCCCAGCCTCCAGCACTCTCTCCCTTCCTGTCTGCATTCCTGTCAAAAGTCATCCTGGCCACTCACAGCCCCAGAAGGGCTACTAATATGTTCCCTGGTAGCTCCTACACTCTTGTTCCAACTCGGAGGCTCTCCTCAGAAGTCAAACGCCTTGGAGGGAATGTCAGCACAGCTGGGCTCCTGTTCCTCGACAAGTGGTCCTCTTACTGACCCCCATCCCAGGTCCATGACAAGCCCACTCTTGCAAGTATTTCGACCAAATGTCAGATCAATCCTCAGCTCCTCTCTTCCACTTCAGTTATACGGCAAGGTATGGTCAAGGCTAGTCCATGTCATACGAAAGTCCCTGCCTTGGTGGTGGAGTGGACGGGAGATGTAGGTCAGTTGGTAGCATGCTTGCCCAGCATGCCTGGGTTCACTCCAGCACTGAATAATAAACACTGGGCCTGCTTGTGAACGTCTATAATCCCAGCCCGCAGGCAGATGCAGGGGGATCAGAATCAAGTTCATGCTCTGGAACATCGTGAATTCCAGGTCAGCCTCGGCTATGTGACAGCCTGCCTCAGACAACCACAGAAGCAGAATCTAGCCTTTTCTCATCCCTTCCAGCACCACCCCAGGCCAAGCCCCTCTGCCCTCAACTGCCAGGGCCCCGTCCTCAGTGCCACAAATCAGACAAAGGTAAAGTAAATCACGTCAGCACTCTTGTTCAGACCCCCAGAACCACCAGCCTCACAAGTGACCACGAAAAGGTGGCCAGGTGATGATTCAGTGAGCAAAGGTGTCTGCCCCACACCTCACGGCCTGGGTGGGATCCACTCGATAAACATGGTGGAAAGAGAACCAGTTTCCTCAGCTTGTGCCCTGACCTCCACAGGAACACACGTGTTTCTGACTTCCTGCAGGCCCACTCTGCTTCAGCCCCACAGCCTCCTTCAGGCTCCTCAAAGCTCCCAGGGACCTTCGCCCTGCCTCTTCCTCTCCTAGGACCCTTTGCTTCCAGGTACTCTCAGTTCTTGCAAATATCAGCTCAAAGGACCCATGCCTATGAAGACCCTGACCCTATTAAAACTGTGCTGTAGCCAGGTTTGGCAGCACACACCTTTAATTCCACTTCTTGGGACGTAGAGCCAGAAGGATCAGGAGTTCAAGGTCATTCCTGGCTACATGGCAAGTTAAAGACCAGCCTGAGCTACATGATATAATATGGGGCTACGTGATACGAGGCTACCCCATAAATAAAAATGTAATCTGTGCACTGCTTCCTGGAGCGTTGCCCACCTCGCCTTCCTTTGTTCTGGCTCCAAGCTGGTGCTCACTGCCGCCGGTGGTGTGTACATTCCATAAGGACAGGGGTGTGTACTCTGTATCCCCTGTGCCCAGACCTGCAGAGCAGGCCACGTACAACGCTTACTGAGAAGGTAAAATAATCGTTCTACCAGCTATGGAGAGAAGAACACGAGACAGAAAAGACAGGGTCCCTGCCTCGGGGAGTTAAAGCCTCATTGAGAAGACGAGTCACACACACCGAGAAGAATAATGACAGAAGGATACACATTGGTGCCAACCCGTGGCACCACAGTGGTGGGTTTTGTCTGGAATTAGGATGGGAAAGGTCAGAGCACAGCCTATCAGACCAGGTGCGCAAGAACCTGGGAGCCCCCGAGGCCCTGAATAATGCATAGAATTTCCTGTAAGACATCCATGAATCAGAGCAGCTGGTGCGCTCTCAGCAAAGCCAGAAGGGAGGTATACGGACATTTTGATGGCAGAGGAGAGGGAAACTGATCAGGGCCTACACAAGCCCCTGCCAAGGGTGCTAAATCCTTCAGGAAATGTGGAAGTCACAGAATGAGGGAGGCTATAGGGGAAGTGCCCACTGCCTACTCTTGGCCAGCATACAAGGCCTTGTGGGAAGGGAGATAGAGAAAAGTTGGAGTCCCCTTCCTCATTAAAACCCATCGTAGCCGGGCGGTGGTGGCGCACGCCTTTAATCCCAGCACTTGGGAGGCAGAGGCAGGCGGATCTTTGTGAGTTCGAGGCCAGCCTGGTCTACAAAGTGAGTCCAGGACAGCCAAGGATACACAGAGAAACCCTGTCTCGAAAAACAAAAAAACAAAAAAACAAAACAAAAAAAACCATCGTGAGCCAGGACCCTGGCCAGAGTCCCCTGAGACCCTGCCTGGGTCACCCCTGCAGGCCATGCAAATGAGAACACACATGTGTTTGTGGAGCCGGTCGGCACAATTCAGCCTGGCCTATATTTAGGGATGTCTCTGTGTCTTTGTCCTCACTGGGTGAGCTTCTGAAGTCCACGCCCACACAGAGCTTAGGGTCTTCAAAGCAGGGAGGCCACATGAAGCCTCTCAGAAAGGGGCCAGAGCCACATACAGGCAAAGGAGGAAAGAGGCTCAGAACTGCAGCGCAGTACCTCAGGGCACAGGGCCAAGGGCAGCCATGGAGGGGCTGCCTCTAAGAGTGTGGAGACAAGCCAGGTGCGGTGGCACACGCCTTTAATCCCAGCAGGAGGATCTTTGTGAGTTCAAGGCCAGCCTGGTCTACAGAGTGAGTCCAGGACAGCCATAGATACACAGAGAAACCCTGTCTCTAAAAAAAAACAAAAAAATAGTGTGGAGACAGAAAGGAGGGATGGGGGGCTGCCTCTTGGGGCTGCTTCTGGGGCAAGAAGCCCAGCACCCCACTGGATTCCATCCAGTAACTCCCCACCCCATCTCAGGGATGATGCCCTGTTATCCTTTTTTTTTTAAAGATTTATTTTATTAGATTTTTGTTCCTTTTTTTTGTTTTGGTTTAGGTTTTGGGTTGTTCGTTTGTTTGTTTTTGTATTTTGAGACAGGGTTTCTCTGAATAGTCCTGGGTACCAGGCTGGCCTTGAACTCAGAGGTCCTCCTGCCTCTCCTCCTGAGTGCTGAGATTAAAGGTGTGTGCCACCATGCCCAGCCCAGATTTATTTTATTAGAGAGATGGCCCAGTGGCTGCTCTTCCAGAGGACCCAGGTTTGATTCCCAGCATCCACACGGTGGCTCACAACCACTTGAGTTCAAGTCCCGAAGTATTCAATGCCCTCTTCTGGCCTCCAAGGGTACCAGGCATACAAGTGCTTCAGAGACATACATGTGGGCAAAACACCATATACAGAAAAAAATAAGTGCTAAAAAATAATAAAAAGGCCAGGTGGTGGTGGCATATGCCTTTAATCCCAGCACTTGGGAGGCAGAGGCAGGTGAATCCATAAGTTCAAGGCCAGCCTGAACTCTACAGAGTGAGTTCCAGGACAGCCAGGACTACACAATGAAACCCTGTCTCAAAAACCAAAACAAGCCAGGCGTGTTAGAGCACACCTTTAATCCCAGCACTCGGGAGGCAGAGGCAGGAGGATCTCTGTGAGTTCAAGGCCAGCCTGGTCTACAAAGTGAGTCCAGGACAGTCATGGATACACAGAGAAACCCTGTCTCGAAAAACCTAAAAATAAATAAATAAACAAACAAACCATAAATATAAACAATAGTAATAACAAACTCATGTGTATGTGTGAGTGCATGCCACATGTATGCAGGTGCCCATGGAGCCCATAAGGGGACATCTAACCTCAGGAGCTGCAGTTACAGGGCTCTGAGACTCCCGTATTTGTGCCGAGAACTTCCTATCCTCTGTAGGAGTACATACTTTAACCACTCTAGCTATGCCCTTTTGACTTAAATGGTGTCTACAGGTTCAGGGTACCCCATCATATCTGTCAACCCTAACTTCCACTTTTTCTTAGCATTCCAACTGAGCACCCCAAGCCATGCTACCTGACCTGAAGAAGTGGGAGGGGTCAAGCCATTAACAGATAATCAGAAAGGCCTTATCAGATGGGCTTTGGGAAAACTGGGGACCAGAAGCAGGCCTGAAGACACCAGGCAGGTAAGTTTTGGTGACAGCTGAGAAAGCGACCCCAGATTGCCAGCTGGGCTTCGGTTCCACACACCCCACCCAGCTGCAAGCGAAACTTCCCACGTCCAACCACCCACCATCACCAAACATGGCCTCACCCCAGCCTGCCTCAGCTGCTACATCGAGAACACTGGGCCTGGGTCAGATGCCCAGGGTGGGTGGAGACCCACAAAGGCACCCCTACTTCTCCCCACACAGTGGTACTGTGTCTCTGGGTGTAGCACCCCCTCCCTCCTAGGTGGGCAGCTGTGTTAATTAAATAGTACAGTCACAGGCTGATACCTGGCAACCCCACAGCTTTCCTCCCTCCCCTCTCAGGTTTTACCCTTCGCCAGGGTCCCTCTGTCTGAGGTCCCTGTCTCCACTCTGGTCTTATTGGCAATTCCCCTCATTTGCTCAGAAGAGCCTCACCCAATCCTGCCCCCTCCACAGGTGAAGGACTCCTCACTCCCACCAGTGCCACCCTCAGCCATAAACACTCTACCTAAGGTCACATTGGAAAACTGACCCTCCAATGAGCTGAGCATGTGACATAGACATCGTGTTTACGTCTAGTTTTTCACTCCACTCTTTGCACAGCCCAGGGTGGCCAGCCAGGAGCCACGAGGGCCACATGGCTAGTCAGACAGGTGCACACACAGAGCAAGGCTCTATTCATCCAAAAGCCCCCGTGAGAGCCATTGTGTGCTGGGTGTAATCTACCCTCAGGGAGCTCATGCCTACCCTGCTGAATGCCCAGAGGGCAGGATCCCCACGTCCACACCTGCATACCAGGCCCATGCCCTAAAAACAGGCCCTGTGGCTAGCCTTCCATCCACCGGGGAGTACAGGCCAGACGTGCACTACAGAGCACAGGATGGAGGGATGGGGATCCTAGCAGGAGGACACAGCTTCCTCTAGAAAGTCATGAAGCTCCCCCCAAAAACCCTCAAGGTGTCTTCAGGCCAAGACCTTGGTCTAAGAGAGGAAGTGTTGGCGTTTATGTTTTTACTATTTTATTTGGGTTCCCCCCCTCCTTTTTTAGGTTTCCAAGACAGGGTTTCTTTGTGTAACAACACTGGCTATCCTGGACTCACTCTGTAGACCAGGTTGGTCTTGAACTCACAGAGATCCACCTGCCTCTGCCTCCCGAGGGCTGGGATTAAAGGCCTGCTCCACCGTGGCCAGCCTTTATTTGGGTCCTTAAACCTCTCTTTACCTCCCTTCCAACCCTCCATCACTAGGTGGGAGAGAAAGAAGGTGAGAGGAGAAAGGGAAGTAGGTCACTGAGCTACTTCCTGCTGATTAGGGTCATTGGTTCTTTGGGGCAATACCAATCTCAGTCCTCAGGATTTCCAACAAACCAGCAACAACAAACACAGCAGAGGGATGCACCAGCATGGGGTAGCAGTCGCAGGAAGAGCAGCCGTTACATCTTTCTTTGAGCTCCTCCATGGCCACCCTGGGCTCTGGCATTTATACCCTCTCCAGAGTCCTCAGAATTAAACTATCTGCAGCTGGCTAACCCACGCCCCGGTTAGACCACAAGACAATCACCGTTCACAAACTGTGGACAAACTTAAGCAGCCCCATATCCCACACCTGGGATAAAACAAAAACATACCCTCATAACATAATTGGATTTTTTTTAAGAATCAAAAACTCGAACCACGAGGAAGGCTGCATCCCAGGACCTATGTGGTCCATTTGATGCAGAGTGGACTTTGAGATCGAGGTGAAAGCCATGGGAAAGGCAGTGGGGTGGGTTGGAGCTGGCTGGAGATTAGATAAGGAGGAGGAAGGGCTCTAGATATAAAAGTAAGGGACTCTCAAACCGGGCGTGGTGGCGCACGCCTTTAATCCCAGCACTTGGGAGGCAGAGGCAGGAGGATCTCTGTGAGTTCGAGGCCAGCCTGGTCTACAAATCAAGTCCAGGACAGCCAGGGCTGTTACACAGAGAAACCCTGTCTCGAAAAACCAAAAAAAAAAAAAAAAAAAAGTAAGGGACTCTCGGGGAGCCTGACTCAAAGCCTACCAACCACTCAGCCACCAACAGAAAACAGCATGGGACAGAGGGATACCGCAAGAGCCCCTCTCCATCCACAGTGGACCCGGGAAGAAAGAGAATAATAAATAACCAATCCTGCACACAAGAGTACACAGGGTGGCAGTTCCCAGCCCAGGTATCCTGACCTCAGCCCAGGTCACTGGCTACATCTCCACAGCCGGTGATCCTGGGGAAGGCCAGCTCCAACAGTAGGTGGTGGGGGTCTGGGGAGTCGTCTCCAGATACCTAGGGCTACACCTGCTGATAGAATCTGAATGTTGGAAAAGGAAAACCCAGACTCATTGGCTAAAGTCTCAGGCTGTCATGTTCCCACCCCGTCCCCCAAAAAGCACCCCTTTCTTTACCCGTGCCTGTCTGCACCAAGGAGCCACCTTGTGGCATCCAAGAGGCCAGAAGACCTAATGAGACATACAGAATCCAACAGCAACATAGCTCATGGCTTCAGGGAGCTCAGCTGTGAGAGCTCCACCCGCAGGCCTGGGTTTCTGGCTCAGGATCAGGTAGGCTGTGTGCAGGAAAACACATCTATAAGGGCCAAGGAGAAGAGAGACAAGGAGGAGGTGGTGGGAAGAAAACTAAGAAGGAGGGGCTGGGTGTGGTGGTGTACACCTTTAATCCCAGCACTCAGGAGGCAGAGGCAGGCTGAGCTCCCTGAGTTCAAGGCTAGCCTAGTCTACAAAGTGGGTCCAGGACAGCCAGAGATACATAAAGAAACCCTATCTCAAACCGCCCACCCCCCAAAAAAAACAAAAAGTGAAAAAAAAAGAAGGGACCACAGGGCAGGAGGGGCTCAGCTGCCAACACCTCAGCCCCTAGCCCTCCAGGCCTGCTCTCCAACACTCAGACTCAATGCCCAGCTTGCCCGACTTGCAGACTAACCAAGGCTGAGGAACCTCAGTGGGGCAGAGCTGCAGGCCAAGACCTCCTCAGAGTTCTCTGGGAAACTGAGTGGCGTGGAGCCCCAAAGCCAGGTGCTGGGGACTCAACATCACAGTGGAAAAACAGGAGTTGGGAACAGGCCCTGGTTTGGATAAATGGCTTCAGAGGCCAAACATTGACAACACAGGACCATAGATTAAACCAGAGGCCCAAAGCACACTGAGGCCACTGGACTATGGACTAAGGATATAGGATGCTGTTAGGGCCTGGCACTGTGGGAGTATGTAAGCGTGTTTATTTCTTTTTGCGGGGGGGTTGTTTTTTGTTTTTGTTTTGTTTTTGAGACAGGGTTTCTCTGTGTAGCCCTGGCTGTCCTGGACTCACTTTGTAGACTAGGCTAGCCTTGAACTCAAGGAGCTCAACCTGCCTCTGCCTCCTGAGTGCTGGGATTAAAGGTGTGCATCACCACCCCCAGCCTATTTCTTTTGAGACGTGGTCTCACCATATAGCCCTGGCTGGCTTGGAACTCACAGAAATCCACTTGCTTCTGTCTCCTGAGTGCTGGGATTAAACACATACATAGAGGAGTTTGGGTGTTTGGTTTTTTTGAGACAGGGTCTCATGTAACACAGACTGGCCACAAGGGCCACCTACAACTCACCTTCCTGCCTCTGTCTCACAGGAGCTAGAACACTGCGGTTTGTGTCACTGCACCCTGTTTTAGGGGGTGCTGGGGATGGGACTCAGGGCTTCAGGCACTCCACCAACTGAGCCCCGTCCCCAGTCCTACCTATAGGTATCTTTTCCTGAACTGTAGGCAGTCCTCAGCTGCTAGTGAGGGGTTCAAGGGACAGCAGAGCCTGTAAGTGACTGGTGGGTCTGTGACCACTGCCTTCCGCGTCACTGTCATCACCCCGAGACACGTTTGATTCCCCTCTTCCTGACCCATGTCACCAAGTGCCTCCTATGGACACCTGGAGACTGGTTGTCGCAAAGGATGGAGGAAGGGCCTGGCCAGCTGGCTGAAGGAGAAGAGGGAAGGGATTTGCTAATCAAATAGGCACCTGGGGCAGCTGGTGCTGAGATTTGTGTTCTCTGCCCCTCGGCCCTGCCCACCTGCCAGGAAAAAGGCTTTGTATAAACAGCAGGGCCCTCCTGTCACCTCAAAGACAAGCTCAGTAACTGGGAAGGACCACCCAACCAACAACACCCCCCACCAGTCAGAAGGCAACAGCCAACCTCGCTTCTGCCCCCACCAACTCTGCTCCTACAAGCCCTGTAGCCTCTATTCATGGCCTGCTATGTGACCCCAGGCTCTTGAGAGTTGGGAAGCTCAGGTACCAACGCTGGGCAGTCTGGCCCTAGGCCAGTCAGCCTGCCTGCTCAGGGGCCTCAGAGTTCACCCCACCCCCACCCCCGAGATGAAACAGAACAGATTCTTTTTTTTTTTTTTTTTTAGGTTTTTCGAGACAGGGTTTCTCTGTGTATCCTTGGCTGTCCTGGACTCACTTTGTAGACCAGGCTGGCCTTGAACTCACAGAGATCCACCTGCCTCTGCCTCCTGAGTGCTGGGATTAAAGGCGTGCGCCACCACGCCAGGCCCCCAGAACAGATTCTTCTTCATCCTTGGGCCCCTGCCCCTCCCTACTCCCAGCCCCTGCTCCCAGGGAGGGACCCTATCTGAACATTCGGTGCAGTCTAGAGGGCAGGGCTGGAGGTGGACGTCCACACAGAGATTCCAGCTGTGTGTACAAGATTATCGAAACCCAGAAACCTGCCCTCAAGCTGAGAACAGAAAGCTGATGTGTCCCACCCTACAATCCGGCTTCTCTCCCCACCCTCAACCCAAGCCACCACCCATTGAGCCAAGCCAGGGAGGGGACACAGGGTCAAGAATGTAGGGCAGGGCAGTGTGGGCAACTGATGAAGGCAGGATTCTTCAAGGCCAATTTGCTGGATTCAGCCTAAAACCCTAGAGTCCTGAGGCCTTAGCTGGGGCTGGTTCTGTCCCCTGCAGACCCCCATGATACCCCTCTGCTCACTTCACACCCATGTGCTTCAGGCATGGGACTCCCACCACACCCAACCAAGAGGGAGGAGGCTACTTCACTCTTCACAAGCCACGCAACACTCATGAACACATGACACGAAGTGGGCCAGGCCCTCTGTGGCACAGTCCTACCTCCACCACCAGACAAACAGCACATCACACAGCTAGGAGCAAGAAGTAGGCCTTCCCTTTGATCTCCATCCAGATAACTGAACAGGTGTTGGGACATGTGAGCTCCAGATGCTCACAGGAAAATATAGATTCACAGGCAGCCCGGCCAATGGACAGGTACCAGGGGAGCCTTCGTGTATCACAGAGCCTCCAACCACATGGTGGGTGCTGTGATGCTCTGCCACCACAACAGTGTGTCAGCTTGGGAGAGAGCAGACATGTCTAATGGAGACAGGATATAAACAGGGGCTCAGTTTGGTTCGCTTGTAAATGCTTCTGTGTATGCTCACTAAGCTGGCAGCCTGGAAAAGACATTCATAAGCCACAGCAGCGCCATTACACACAATTCTTTTTTTTTTTTTTTTTTTTTGGTTTTTCGAGACAGGGTTTCTCTGAATATCTCTGGCTATCCTGGACTCGCTTTGTAGACCAGGCTGGCCTCGAACTCACAAAGATCCGCCTGCCTCTGCCTCCCAAGTGCTGGGATTAAAGGCGTGCGCCACCACCGCCCGGCTACACACAATTCTTATTTGAGTTGTTTCACATTTTCTACAGGGAACGTGCTTTCTTTTTTTTTTTTTAATCAGAAAACGAAGCAAGTTTTCAAAACTTGAGTTTGCAAGCATAGGATTAGCTGAGGCTAAGCCACTGCCTTGGGCTAAAGAACATACCTTTACAAGTGACATCACAATTAAGTACAGTAACATCACAATTAAGCCAGGGCAGGTCTCACATACACCTGGGGAATGCAGGCAGCTTGGGAGGGACCATCCCTCCTCCTGGAATTACAAGGTCTCACTTAAGACTCAAAGGGCCCCAATAAGTTATCATATCAGCTCGATGATACGCAGAATACAAAAGACTAGAACTCAGTCCACAAACAGTGACTGACACACAGTCGGTACTTGATGACAGTCTGCTGAACGACTCAGGCCGACCAAGCAGAGAGACTTCCTCACAGCCTGGGTATACATTAAGGAAACTGGGAAGGATGTTGCATCCCTGTGATCCCAGCACGTGGGGGGCCGAGGCAACAGGACCACCACAGTTCTAAAGTCGGCCAGAGCTATATAACAAGGCTGTCTCAAAAGAGCAGGAAGTTGCCGGGCGTTGGTGGCGCACGCCTTTAATCCCAGCACTTGGGAGGCGGAGGTAGGCGGATCTGTGAGTTCGAGGCCAGCCTGGTCTACAAAGTGAGTCTAGGACAGCCAGAGCTGTTATACAGAGAAACCCTGTCTCGAAAAAACCAAAAAAAAAAAAAGAGCAGGAAGTCTAGTCTAGGAGGGTTCTTGTCTGTGCTATACTCCTAGGTGATGCGACCCAGTGAGGGCTTCAAAAACAAAAAGTACATAAGTAAAACAAAAATTTCAGGAGTCTTAAAAAAAATTCGCCGGGCGGTGGTGGCCACGCCTTTAATCCCAGCACTTGGGAGGCAGAGGCAGGCAGATCTTTGTGAGTTCGAGGCCAGCCTGGTCTACAAAGTGAGTCCAGGACAGCCAAGGATACACAGAGAAACCCTGTCTCGAAAAACCAAAAAAAAAAAAAAAAAAATTCATCACTGTCCACAGCTGCATATCTGCAATGGGACAGGGAGAAAGACACACTGCAGTGCCTGCAGCTGAGCCAAGGGCGCTGTGTCCACTCAGCAAGTGCTGGACAACCTGGCTACGTCCCCAGCCTCTTCTCACTTTATTTATTTAGGGATTTTTTTTGAGACAGGGTTTCTCTGTGTAGACCAGGCTGTCCTCAAAGACATCCTCCTGCCTCTGCCTCCCCTCCCGAGGGCTGGTGTTAAAAAGCGTGCACCACCACTTAGTGATTTGAGAATCACTAAGTCCCCTGGTTGCCCTTGAGCTCACTGTAGCCCAGACAGATCTTGACCTTGCAATCTTCCTATTTCAGTCTCCTGAACAGCTGGGATGACAGACCTGTGCCACCACATCTAGCTGGGTGCTAGATTTTGGGTTGTTTGTTTTAGTAAGTCCTTAGCTAATGTTTGTTTGTTTAAGATACCCTACATCCAAGACATCCCCCGGTACAGCTTGAGCACCTTAGAGAAAATGCAGGATGGTGCTGGAGAGAGATGGCCCAGCAGTTAAAACTATGCACTGCTCTTGCAAAGGACCCAAGTTCAGTTCGCAGCACCCATGTTGGGCAGCTTATAACCACCTCTAACTACAGCACCAGGGGATCCAGCACCCTCTTCTGACCTTCACAGGTACCTGCATGCACACATACACACACACACACACACACACACACACACACACACACACACACTCACACTCACACTCATAATTACATCTTTTTTTTTTTTTCGCCTAGAGAGATCTTACTGGAAGCCTGGCTGTCCTGAACCTTGCTCTGAAGACCAGGCTGTCCTTGAACTCAGAGAGCAGCCTACCTCTGCAGAATGCAGAGTTGTGGGAATAGTGACGAATAGAAGCCAGAGTGCATGCTCTTGAGGTTCCTTGTCCAGGGATCCTCATCTGGGAACCTGAGGCTTCCCACCACATCTCCCCTCACACTTCTTAAGGGCTTGATCCCCAGTACCCACCCTCCCAAGATATTCTAGGTAAGGACAGAAGAGGGGCAGAGAATGCTAGAGGAGAAAGCAGGGGCCCTCTTGACCCTATGTGCTGACTACCCCACGGTGGGGTGACCCCCCAAAAAAGTGGTCCCAGGTCCATTAATGACAACAGCAAAGTCTCCCCGACAAATGCCTCTTCAACATTTAGTTCACCTACATCCCCAACTCAACCCCCAGGGGTCCTGCGGCCACCCTATGGGCACAGGTCCACCTGGCAGGTCCACCCTGTGTTCCCATGGCCAGCCCTCCCTAGCCACTGGCCTGGAGCCACACCAGCTCTCCCCTTCTTCCTTCCAGATTTGCAGCTCCAGCTCTGCCCTTGGCCTCCTCCACCTGGGTGAGGGGTGAGGCCAGCCCCAGCCCTGGCCATGCTTCCCTGCCAGGAACAGGCGTGGGCCTGCTAGATCCACTCCCCAGACCCCTCCCAACCTCCCAACCCAGTTAATATACAATTTTCACGGGACCTCTAATTACCCACGAGGTTTTAACTGGCTGTCTCTGCAAGTGCTCAGGCCTCAAACCCAAAGGCGCTGTATCTCCTGACTCAGCCAGGGCCCCGCCCACCTCCCCAGTTGGCCTAGGCGTCTGCCCACTAAAGCTGCCTGCCTGTCTTCAGCAAATTCATTTCACATGCTCTAACTGAATGCCAGATATTGGGCACTGAGACAGGCCCAGGTGCTGTCACACCAGCCCTAGGGTTTAAGACCCTGAGCACCAACAACCCCAGGAAAGGCTGCGGGACCAGGGTTAAGGATTGAGGCAAACAGGTTTGTGTAACACAGACAGAGAGCCTCTCAGAGTCATGCTTTTGGCCCTGGGGATGTAATTATAATGCAGTGTTGAGACTGAGAGTATAGTTAGTGGTGGAGCACAGGAACATGCCTGACAAATGCACCTAGCATGCACAGTTAGCATGCCTGAGACCAGGGTCCCACTCTGGTCCCAGCACTGCAGAAAAGGGAACAAAAGCATGGAGATTTTGGTTCAGTCAGACTGAGCATGCAGCCTCTTAGCCTCTTACCAAGCTTGACCTTTTCTGTTTGTCTGCTTTGTTTCTGTCTTTTGAAGACAGGCTTTTTGTAGCCCAGGCTAGCCTTCAACTCCTTATATAGCGGAGGCTGTCTCTCAATTCATGATTCCCTGCCACCACCTCCCAAGAGCTGGGATCACAGACCCCACCCCACAGAATCTGTGGAGTCCCTGAGGGATGCTGCACCTTGGGAGTGGTAACAGCATGTCAATCACTCTTCATGGGCTCTGAGCTCCAAGAAAGCGGGAAGCCCAGCTCCCTTCTTCTTCAGTTAGCCCCTAACACCCCCACGATCAGCTCTGGCGTATGATTGGTGCAACTAATTCACTGACTGCACTAGCAGGGCCTTTGGGAACCCAAAGAACCTGGTTTGCACCAGAGAGCAGTTTGAAAATACCACAGAAGAAAACAGGGTTAATTCTACCCTGGAAGGTGGGGTCTCAGCTCTTTCAAAAGAGGCCACTTTGGACTAGGTCTCAGAGGGTGGGACAGATTTACTCAGGCAGGCAGGAGTCATACGGGAGCAAAGGTAAAGAGACCAGGGGGAGGTTCCAGGAAACGCACCTGAACTTCTGGTGTATGAGTGTATGAAAAAGGTGAGGTGAGCACAGATTAGGCTGAGGCCTGCACACTGGGGCCAGGGTGAGAAGGCACTCATTAATCTTTTTCTTGGGGGGCCGGGTACAGAGGAAGGGGTATCTTGTGGCTTTCAGATGTCCCAGGGCTTTCAGATGTCCCAGAGATCCACCCTGAGGTCCAGGTGGACTAAAAGTAACAATGTGTGGGGCAGGAAGGACGGAGAGGAAGAAACTGCACTGAGAAGGGAAATAGAAGCTGAAGACACAGCTCGGCTCGGTGGCCTAGAACACTGATCTTTCTCACAGAGGGCCTGGGCTCATTCCCAGCACCCACACGGTGGCTTATGCCCACCTGTAACCCCAGTCTCAGGGGATCCAATGCCCTCTTCTGCCCTCTAAAGCCACTGTGCACCCACACGGTACACAGACATACATGCAAGGAAAACACTCATACACATAAAATAATCTTTGAAAAGAGAGGGAGAAGCCGGGCAGTGGTGGCGCACGCCTTTAATCCCAGCACTTGGGAGGCAGAGGCAGGCGGATCTTTGCGAGTTCGAGGCCAGCCTGGTCTACAAAGTGAGTCCAGGACAGCCAGGGCTACACAGAGAAACCCTGTCTCGAAAAAAAAAAAAAAAAAAAAAAAAAAAAAAAAAGAAAAGAGAGGGAGAACTGAGGGATTCCCAGATGAGGGAGACTACCTGAGGACAGGGAAAGGGAACTTAGACTCTTTCCTTGGCTCTCTTCATTCTCAAGGTGCTCAAACAACATCCACCCTATGCTCAACCCTGAGCCAAACACATCAACAAAAGAGGGTGACTTTTTCCAAAAATCTACAGAGCGTAGGGGGATGGGGGCTCCCACCTTTGGCTCCTACACACACACACACACACACACACACACACACACACACACACACACACACACACACACCCTGTCTCACAGCAGTATGTGAAGTGCTGACTGCAGCTCCCCTGAACAGCCCTGGCACTGCTCTAAGTCAGGCCAGCAAAGATGCTGGCCCTGATGTGGCTCCACCCCTCCCTCCTCTGGGTAGCCTCAGAAGAGAAATCTGATGGGGAGTTGTGTGTAGGAATCTACATCCGACCCAGGAGGTGTGTAGGAGAGCCTGGAGGATGCTGGAACTCCCATCTCAGCCTCCTCTGGCGGCAGAGAGGCCCTCAAGGTTTCCTACAGCACATAGAATTCCAACCACCAAGTGGACAGCAAGTGAACCAGGAGCCTCCCACCTGCTGGACCCAAAGGATCCACAGCCAGTGTAGGGCTAATCTTGGACTGAGAATACCCAACACACTTCCAAGGTCCCGGGAGAGGGGTCATCCTCTAGACAGCTGGATGTTGCTGGGAAGATGAGACCACAAAACACAGGCCGCCACAGTGAAAAAACGGGGCAAAAGGACTAGACCTTCGCCTGGGCTCCTTCCGTCCCTCCGCCAGCAAGGTGCCCAGGAGCACTCCAAAAAGATACAGGAATTCTGCTCTCTCCCAGCTACAGGCCTGGCCCCAGCGCAGGATGGAATCGATTCCCTGCTTATTCCAGCCCAGACCCTGGGGGGTGGCAGCTAGAATTAATTAATGTTTGTGAAGTGCTCTAGAGAACCTGGGACCAGGGACCCAGGGGCGCCGGAGTAGCTGCACAGGAAATTGACGGAGAGAGGCGGGGGAAAGGGGGGGGGCAGCTGGCCAAGACCTGGGCTGCCTAGAAGAGTAGGGTAAAGGAAACACTCCTGCTGAAGCGGGGATGGGACACAAGAAGAGCGAGAAGATGCTACCCCTCAAAAAAACAAAACAAAACAAAACAAAAACAACGATTCAAGATGAGGAGGTAGAGGTGAGTTCCGGGCTCCAGGCTGAGCCAACACTAAACACCCCAGCCCCCCAATCCCAGCCTAGCACACCAGGCCTCAGCCCCTTGCTATCTGTACCACCCCGGGACCACTTGCAGAGGAAGACCAAACCCCTCGGCCACAAGTGAAGAAAAGGAGTATACCAGAAGTGGCGGGCTTCGCGGGCTCAGCCGCCTCCTGGGACTCCCCGGGGCGTCCGACTACTACCTGAGCAAACAGCGCACTTCCTTTCTCTAAGAGAGGGAGGCCAGCGACCCCTCGCTTCTGGAGAATGCGGTGCCCAAGCCCTCTAGCGAGGGGCAGGGGACTGGGTACCCGGAGTCAAGCAGCAGGTACCGCAACTCCGATGCCCCCTCTTTGCCCTAGGCTCACTTACCCCAAAGTGCTGATGAAGCCATTGACGGAGCCCTCGGCGTACAGGGACACAATGTCCCCGATGTGAAGAAAGCTGGACATTTCGTTCATGGCTTTGGCCCTCCGGGGCTCCAGGCAGCAAGGTCGAGCGAGTAGCGAGCTGCCAGGCTCGGTGCAGAGGACTGAGGCGCGCTAGGCGGAGAGGGGCGCAGTGCCACCACGCAGCCCGGCGACCCGAACGAACGGGACGGCCGGGGCGGGCTGGCGGCCACCAGAGCGCAAGGGGGCGCGGCGCGGCCGGGGTCCGGGTGAGGAGGTGCCCGCGTCTCTGCGCGCCCGCAGCCCTCCAGCCCGGCCCGGCCCGCGCCTACCTGCAGCGGGGAAGGAGCAGGAAGTCTGGGGCAGCCACACACATGCAAATCCCGCCCGAGAGGCGGGGAGGCCACACCCCAGCCCGCCCCCGCCGCGGCTCCCACGTGCACCCGCGTCCTGGGCTCGTCCTCCTCTGAAACGCGCGCGTGCGCGCCTGGACCCCAGAAAAGTGCCTGGGGTGCCCCAGGCTCTAGCGCGCTCCCTAGACGGCTGTCCACCCTCACCGCGCTCCACCTCGGGGCTCTCTACCCTCCGAGATCCCCAGATCGCCTGTCCTGTAGCCCACGCGTGGCGAAGCGCACTGGGAACTTGGCCACTGGGGAACTTGGCCAAGGTCGCCCTGCGGCAACCGCGCCCAGCTGAGAACCGTCTTGCGCCTGGACGCGCGCTCAAGCCCTTAGCGTTACAAATCAGGATTCATTTCTCTCAACGTGAAAAGCCTTTTCATTGCACAATAGAAAGTGCTTGGACTTGGAGGGGAAATGAAGCAATGGGTTGTGTGTGTGTGTGTGTGTGTGTGTGTGTGTGTGTGTGTGTGTGTGTCTCTTTCTCCCCGCATTCCTGTGTACAAAGAGATCCAACTTCCGAATCAGTTCAGCTGCTCCCTCTCCAGGAGGAATTGGCTCCAATTTCTCTTGGCTCCTGTTTCTTTTCTTTAAAATAAATAAATAATAATGGGAGGGGAAGAACAGTACCTCCTCTAGTTAATAGTGCACCCCAGCACACACAGAAACAAGTTCCCGTGGCCAACCCTCCAGAAGTGACCTGCTGGGACGGCCCTTGCTTACAGAGCTCAGGAGCTCAGCCCTCAAACTCTTCGCCAAGTTGCCTACTTTCTGTTCGGTGCCGCGGAGGTTGGGCGTTTGCTTCCTAGTGTTTGGTTTGAGCTTTCTGAGATAAGCATGCTCACCACCCTCCACCCCGCCACCGCCGCCACCGCAGCCCTTCGGTCACGTTTGCTCCCTTCTCTGCCCCCCAACTCCACCCCTTATTTCCTGAGGGGCGGGAGTAGGGGCGTTTGTCCCCGAAAGAAAAGAAGGAGGGGACTGGAGACAGAAGCAGGAAGAGACCCAGGAGGGTGGAGACAGTCGCCAACCTACACGGAGAAAAAGCCTTGAGCGCCTGGGATTTTTACCAAGACCCTTGGAGGTGATGGTAGTGATTGTCCAGTCCTTAATGGGAAAGTAGAGGCAGAAGAATCTGGAGTTCAAGACCACATAGCAAGTTAGAGGCCCACCTGGGTCACATAAGACCCTGCCTCTAAAAATAAAAATAAAAATGGGCTAGAGAGATGGCTCAGAGGTTAAGAGCACTGCCTGCTCTTCCAAAGGACCTGGGTTCAATTCCCAAGCACCCACATAACTCCACTTCCAGGGGATCTGATACCCTCTTCTGGCCTCTGCAGGCACCAGCAACATTCCTGGGGTAAGACATCCATGCACACAAAACACCTATACACATAAAATAAACAAATAAAACAAAAATACATAGAGACCCCAAGAACTTGGATAGAGTTCTACCTCCCAGATTTCTGAGTCCTGTCTCACTAGTGCCCACAGTCCTACCAATTCTGCATCTGGCCTAGACCTCACTCCTTCATCTAGATATATCCAAAACAATAAGGCAATACTTTGAATGTTTGTCCTAACCCACTAAGTTGCTTTTAGAAAAACAAAAATCAAGGTCTCAAGTAATAGAGGCAAGCCTCCAGCTCTGATCTGCCTGCATGGACTGCCACGCCCAGTTTATGCCTTGCTGGGAATGGAACCCAGGGCTCCATGCAGATTAGGCAAGCACTCTACCGAGTTACATTCCAAATCCTAAAAACGTATTGTCCAAGTTTGCTTTCTGTAGCTGTGATAAAACACCATCATTAAGAAGCAACTTGGAGCCGGGCGGTGGTGGCGCACGCCTTTAATCCCAGCACTTGGGAGGCAGAGGCAGGCGGATCTTTGTGAGTTCGAGGCCAGCCTGGTCTACAAAGTGAGTCCAGGACAGCCAAGGATACACAGAGAAACCCTGTCTCGAAAAAACCAAAAAACCAAAAAAAAAAAAAAAGAAGAAGCAACTTGGGTAGCAAACGGTTTATTTGGCCTACAAGTTATACTGGATCAGCGTGAACAGCCAAGGTAGGAAGGAACCTGGCAGCAGGCACTGAAGCGGTGATCGTGGCAGAAGCTGTTTACTGGCTTGCTCAGCCTGCTTTCTTTTGCCTCCCAGGCCCACCTGCCCAGGGGTGATGACCGCTCCAGACTCCCACATCCCTGCTGCCTGGTCCTTCTTCTGCAGAGGCTCAGAAAGATCCCACTACGATTCAGTCACCGTGTCAAAGCCAGGCCAAAGAAGTCGCTCCACTCTGGGACTGGATGCTATGAGCCTCCGTGTCTCTGTCTGTCAACCAGGAAAACTGAGAGGTAGGGAGCACACCTCCCCATTCCAACGAGAGGTCCAAGGAGGGAGAACCACTGCCAGCCTCCTGCAACACCCACTGCTTCTAGGAATTCTGGAGCCTGAGGCTGTTTCTACAGGGGCACCCTAGGGCTCAGGCCAGTGGCTTGCTGTTGCCAAGCCAGCTCCACCATGAGCTCTTTCCTGAGTTCTGGGGTAGTATGTGTTTAAAGAAAAGTTCAGCCAGCTTAAGAAAAAGAAAAATTAAGAAATAGGAGTGCAGTTGAGTGGTAGGGTGTGCTAACCATCTGGGATCCCAGCTCCCAAAACACTCTCTTTAAAGAAAAACCAGATGGATTCCCAAAAGCTCAATCCATGACCCTGAAGTTTGAAGCTCTCCAGTAGCTCCCTGCTGGCCACAGAGCAGGGTCTGCAGAACCCAGCCCAGCAGGCCAGGCCCTGAACCCCACTCCCCAGTTTTCTCTCCCTCCCTAGTCTTGCATCCACTACAGATATCTCTGGCTTGCCTTCAAGAAGAAAACATGCTGTAGCCCAATCCAGAGCCCAATGGTGGCTCACAAACACCAGCAACAATACCTATCTCTCCTCCTAAGGCCCCAAAGACAAAATGAGATGCCATTCTACCGAAGTTCACCCAGCAGAAAGATGAGTTTATTAGGCATACAGAGCGTGGGTGACCTCAGAGAAGTCGCAGCAGAAGGTCTGAACACAGCAGGGTTGATAACTTCCCTGTGACCGTAGACATCATCAGTTCTCAAGTTGTGGGTCTTGACCTCTTTGGGGGTCATATATCAGATATCCTGTATATCTGATATGTACATTGCAATTCATTCACATTTTTTTTGTTTATTTATTGTGTTTTTTTCTTTGTTTTGTTTTTCGAGACAGGGCTTCTCTGTGTATCTCTGGCAGGCTGGCCTTGAACTCACAGAGATTTGCCTGCCTCTGCCTCCCAAGTGCTGCGATTAAAGGCCTGTGCTACCATGCCTGGCTGACATTACAATTCATAACAAGTAGCAAAATTACAGTTATGCAATGAAAATAATTTTATGGTTTGGGGTCACCACAACATGAGGAGCTGTCTTAAAGAGTCGTACCATTAGGAAGGCTGAGAACCACTTGAGGGCATAGATGGAGTCCCCTTCCCTCAGCCTTCACATCTATATCTTCTAGTCCTCTCCCAAGATCACCGGGAGTTAGGGTACAACTGCACACATCTAACTGGGAAGGTCACTGGGATATCCCAGAGAGGGTCCAATGGCCCTCGCTTCTGTGAGGGAAGATAAAGAGTCAACATACTAGCAGAACTCCTCATGATGGAGGTTGCTGGCTTGGAGGATAATCCTATACAACAACCAACCATAACTCTAGCTTGGGGATCTGATGCCCTCTTCTGATCTTCTCAGGTACCAGGTATGCATATGGTGCACATACATACATACAAAGTACTCATATGCTTAAAATAAAATGAACCAATCTACAAAGAAATTTAAGACAGAGAAAAGACAAAACATAGATTCACTTTAATGGATTATAGGCATCATAGGTTTTCTAGAAGATGTTCCGGCTGGTCACGAAGGGCTGTACCTGCTGAGGGGGCATCCTCACCAACAATTGTGACTGCTTTTGTCATACAATCTTCATTCTTCCATTACCAGAGTCTACGTGGGCTCTGTAATGCCTCTTCCTGCTTCCCACAGTAGACTGTGAGGCCCTGTGTCTGCTTCAGTCTGTGTCCTCAGACCAGACACATAGAAAAGTTCAGTGAATTTAGTTGGAATTGAATTGGAAAGGACAAAGACAGTGGGAAAGAGCACAAGTTAACCCAGAAACCAAACCCACAGGAGCTGGGAGCCTCAGCTGGGGAGGAAACTACAGGAGAGGCCTGAAAGGGTGGGAGGAAGGAGAATGGTGGCCCAACTCTTCAGACTGATTTGAGTGGCCATCAAGCCGAGACCAATTTCAGATCCAGGAAAGATGTTGCCACTGTCCCCAAGGTGACAGGTCAGCCTGGCCCAAGGCCCGTCCTCAATGACTGGCTGTCCCCCAGTACCTGCTGGTACCATCTCCCAAGAGAAAGCAAGCAAAGGGGTTGGACAATGCTTCCAGGAATGCCAGATAGGATTCCCAGAAGCCAGACTTGTACTGAGGATCAAACCTGAGGCCTCGTGCATGCTAGGCAAATGCTCTGCCACTGTGCTACACCCTAGCCATCTTTTTAAACTTTATGCTGTGAGACAGGGTCTCAGTTGTGTTGCCCAGGCTAACCCTCAACCCAGTCTGTAGTCCAGGAAGACCTTGAACTCGTGACCCTCTTGCTTCTGGAGCTATTGGAACTACAGGCCTACGTTACTAAGCCTAGCAATTTTGCATTATCTTTCTTTTTTTCATCTTTTTAATTTCAGACAATGTGAGTATAGAGTTCTAGCCAAAGAATGACAATGTTAAGAAATAACACCAAAGTGCCCACAGGTGGACCTTGAAGGCCGCCCACCTCCCATGCTGTCCAGTCAGGCTGAGATGAGGAGGCCAGGGAAGGAAGGGAGTCAGGCTCAGACTTATCTTTGAATTCTGAAGAGGACAGTGGTATAAAGGGGACAGTCTGGAACCCCAGTTTCCTGCACCACTGTTCCCTTCAACCCATACACATCCCTGGGGACCTGACCCAGCTCTGGTACATGGTGTTGTAAAAAATGCAGAGCCCTCTGAGATCCAGGGTCCTCCTGGTAAACAGGTTTCACACCACCACCCTAGGTATCACCATGGCCTGGCCTGTCACTCATGGCCCTTCTGATTGCAACTGGAAAGGTTAGGAACACCCCCCTCACAGGTCTCAAGGTTTGGGACAGATGACAATAGTTCTAAAGGGTCTCTTCTATCCCTTACTTCCAATATGACATCAGGGTCAGGAGTGGGGAGGAGCCTGAAGGGGGTGGGACCAGGATGGGTGAAACCAGGAACGGGGTAGGGCCAGCCAGGGGTGACTCAATGAGGCAGCCACCAGCTGGGTCACCCCTGTGGGTGGGGTGCCAGTCCAGGCCCGCTGGGTTCCCAGAGAATTCCTTCCCCATGCCATCAGCTGCCCTGGTCAGACACCCCACCCACAGCCGGGAACCTCTCAGCCACAGCTGAGAGTGTGCAGGATTCCCCAGGCCTTCATACTCCGTTGTTCAGGACTTTCGCTCATGACCTAACCCACCCAGGGAAATCCACGCTGTGTCTTGGGAAGCCAAGAGCTGAGAGAGTGCTTGCGTTTTCCTTCACCCCAAGCCCTATTTCTTCCAGACGTTGAGTATCCACCTCCACCACGCAAGCAAGGGGAACTCAGTGGGGATGCAGCCAGAAGACCGGACCACAAGCTGTGGTTCCAGTAACAGGAGATAAAAGAGACCAAGAGCTAGGACTTGCTGCTGGCCACAGAAGACAGCCCCTCTCCCACCACCTCCACTGGGCCTTCTTAGAGCACACTCTGGTTCTGGAGTCCCCAGATCAGATGGCCTCTACTCTAGGCCTTCCCCCACAACGCCTGACTCTGAACTTTCCCATCCAGGGCCCATATCAAACACAGCAAAAGCCAAGCCTGGAGTCAGAACAGAGGAATCTCAGATCTCAGCTCCAGCCACTCACTGATGCAAAGAAAAGCATTTTCCATGTCTTGGTGTCCCTGGGAAAACAATACAGAATGCTCTAGTCAGATACCAGCATAAAGCAGCCACTCATGCCCAGGAATGATTTAAGAGCGGTTAGGACTTGCCAGGCCTTCAGAGGCATGGACAGGGTGAAAGCCAAGATGGTGAGGGCCCTGGAGCTGGCCACTGAAAGGGCTGCCCTCCTCCCTAGGAGGAGGCTCCCGAGAGCCAGGCCCAGCCACTGCCAAACTGGGTGTGGCAGACAGAGAACAAACACCCCCACATTTTTCTCTTCCAGCTCTCTAGCCTCCCATCAGGGGCTGCCCCTAGCACAAACCGCCAAAGGGGAGCTGGGTAACTCAGGCCCCTGAGGGGGAGGGGGAGGGAGGGAGGAGGTTAGAGTAAGTGCACAGGTGCGGGCAGCAGGTCTAGAGAGCCAGATGGGAACTTCTAGGGGAAGTGATTGCTCAGGAGAGCACAGGCAATCAGTCTGTACTCTCTGGGCTGGGTGGGGTGGCACACCTGTAATTGTGAGAAGCAGTGGGAGGCAGAGGAACCACAAGGTGGAGGCCAGCCTAGGTGACACATCAAGACCCTGTCTCAAAGAAATAACAAGAAGGTCTACCAGATGGCTCACCAAGCCTGCCTTGTGACCCTACCTTGTCCAGTCCCCAGAATCCACCTGGAGGAAGGACAGAAATCAACTCCTGAAAGTTGTCCTCTGACCTCCACATGCATGCCATGACACACTCATGCCCACACATACACACACATAAGTAAATAACAAAATTAGTCACTTAATTACAGGCCAGGGCTACATAGCAAGATCTTGTCTCAAAAGATCAAAACCAAAAGAAAAAAGGAAGAAAGAAATGCCAATCTAGGGGCTATGGAGACGGCTCAGAGAGTAAAGTGCATGCTAAGTTCCAGCACCCATATAAAGCTGGGCATGGTGGTGTGAGCATTAACCCTGACCTCGGCGGTGGGCAACCGGAGAATCTGCCAGGCAATCGAGCTGAATCAACAAGCTCCATGTTCAGTGAGAGATCTTGTCTCCAAATATAAGGTGGGAAACAGTAGAGGAAGACATCTGACTGTGACCTCTGGGCCCTTACACATGCACACAAACACACACATGCACACACACATACATACACACGTGCACACAAACACAAATATACATATACACACACATGCACACAAATATAAATACACACATACATGCATACACATGCATGCAAATATACACATATGCACACAAACACATACACATGCACACAAATGCACACACATGCACACATATGCAAATACCCACAAATTGTTTAAAAGTGCAATCTAGCCATGGAATCTGGGTTGTATGGACAACCAAGGATGGGGCTTTGAAGACAGGAAATTTTATCAAGATTTCCACAAACCAGGCTTCAAATCCCCTCAATCACTGAATAACAAGCACAGGGACCTACTTTATGCACTGGCTTGGATGTTCAGGGACCTAGGCCTTGAGCTATGTGTCTGAGTTTGGGAGTGGAGGGGACTGCAGTTCAGGTCACCCTCAGCCTGATACCCAGATGGGCTTGGTGGGAGCTCCCAGGGAGCGCATTGGTGCCTGTGGGTAATGTCTGGGTCCCTGTGGTTCAGAGCCATGGAGGAGTCAGAAGACAGAAGACAAGATCCTGTGCCTTGGAAATTTGTAGTGAAAGAAAGCTGCCTGGAAAACTCTCCAGGGCCTGGTCGGGCAGGGGCAGGGCCTTGTTTGACTGGAGGCAAAATACTGCCGCCAAATCTACCTGGGATTGGCTCTGGCCTCCAGCTGCACCCACACCTACTTTGGCAGAAAGGAAGTGTTTGAGCCAGCCTTGCCCAGACTGCCTGGCCTGAACTGAAAACTGTTAAAACACACGTGGTCATCTACTCAGCAGGTCCTCTCCCACACCAAGTTGGCTGGCCTGTTTCTAGATCCTTCATAAGTAAGGGGTGTCATGATGAGGGTGTGCCATGCCCTCTTCAGGGGGCAGGAATGGGTCACAGACCAGCACTCTGAGTGGAGAGGGAGAGAAAGGCCTGCTGTTTGTCCAGGAGCTGAGCAGACACTGGAGCCCTTGTCCTGGGGCAGTAGGGGAGGCCTCTGGCCAGATGGAGAGCAGCCGGTCTCTTCCTCCCACACCCCCATCCAGCCCCTGAGTCTGCATTAGAACAGAATCTTCTCTGCAAGGGCTGGTGAAGTGCAGCCTGACCCCAGACAGACACCAGGAGCTGTAAGGTCTTGGTTTGGGGGAGGTGGGGGGGTGGGGTGAGACACTAAGCCCCAGGCTGCCTTGCCAAACATCAGGCCTGAAGAGAAGGGTTCTCTGGGTACAGAAAATAAACCCCCTTTGGACTACAGGGCTAAGAGTCTGGTGTAGGGATGGGGGCTGTAATGTGTGCTGGCCACTCAAGGAAGTGCCAGACCAGAGTGTGTGGAGATCTTGTGAGCACACATCCTGCCCTCTTGGAATCGGGGTTCTGGTGCAGATCCGGGTCACTCCCCTAAATTACATGCAGTTTTACTGTGTGCTGGGGATGTGTGGGTGTGGTGACACAAGACTGGAAATCCCAGAGAGGCTGGGGCCATGGGAGATGGGCAGGGAGAGGCTGAGGGCTTCCCCAGAAGCTGAGGCTTTAACTAACAAGCTGGACACAGCAAGTGTGCAAAGATCCTGAGGCGGGAAGGAGTGGGGGGAAGAAAAACAACCCAGAAAGGAGAGAGCATTGGAGCTGACAGTGGCTGCGGCTGCGTGGGTCAGGCAGGGGTTGGGGGCCGGGAATCACTGGCTGCTCTTTCAGGGGACCGAGTTTGGTTCCCCAGCGCCCCCATGGTGACTCATAACTGCCTATAACTCCAGGAAGTTCCAGAAGATTAAACTCACCCTTCTGGACTCTGAGAGCACTGCATGCTCATGGTACACAGCCGTACGTTCAACCAAACACCCATACACATAAAATAACCATAATTTTTTTGGTTTGGTTTTGTTTTCCTTGAGACAGGCTCTCGCTAGGCAGCCCTGGCTATCCTGAAACTTACTATGTGGACCAAGCTGTCCTCAAACTCACCAATATCGCCTGCTTGGCCTCCCAAGTGCTAGGATTGAAGGTGTGTCCCACGGTGTCTGGCTGAAATTATGTTTCCAAAAAATTAAAATAAAAAGATAAGAGATTTGTTTTCCATCTTTCTTTGGTTTTGTTATTGTTGAGACAGGGTTTTGTACAGCCCAGGCTTGCCTCAGCCTCAAACTTACTATGTAGCTGAGAGTGACTTGTTCCTTCTGATCCTCCTGCCTCTGTGCCTCTCCTCCCAAGTACTGAGATTGCAGCCTCACACACCCAGCCTAGACTGCATCTTTTTAGAACACTTGAAGGTTCCAGGAACCATGAGTGACAACTGGGAACAAGGGGCAGAGTGTTTGCCTCACATGCAGGAAATCACTGACTCCATCTTCAGCCCTGCACAAACCGGGTTGGCAGTGAAAGCCTAAAATCCCAGCACTGGGGAGGTAGAGGCAGGAGGATCAGAGTTCAAGGTCATCCTTGGCTACATAATGAATTGGAGGCCAGCCTGAGCTACATGAGACTGAGATGCCCTCAAAGCCAGAGGGCTGGGTCATAACGCAGAGCTCCCATGGCCAGACCTGCGGCCCTCCTGCCGCACCATGCTGCGGTGCATTCACAGTGATTCACAGTTCACTATGATTGACTCAGCTGAAGCTCATGTTTGTGGCAATGGTTACTGCATGGTCCGTTCCATGGGTTTTAACAAGGTCACATGTCCACCCTCCCAGCATCACATAGAAGTTCCCCTGCACTGGGAGAGCAGTCCCAGAGCCAAATCCATGGGGAGTTCCCGAATCTGGGCATGGGCACCATTAAGATTCTTTGGTGGGCGAGCAAAACCCAGCCCAGAGAGGTTAGATGTTCAGCCTGTTGGAGCTTCTCGCTGAGTGACAGTGGCCTGGGATCTTATTTCACTTGGGTTCCCCAAATCGGACCCTAAGGCTATGTCTTGGGGAACAGTTTATGCAGGAGGCCCTGAGAAGCTCAGGCCTAGTGGGTCCCCAGGACTTGCCCTATTGGCTGGCACCACTCAGGCTGTACGGAGTCTGGTTGTCCCACCCAGGGGTGGAGAAGCCTGCAGGGTGCTCATCCACTCACCTGCCTGCCTTGGGTCAGTGCCAGCTTGGGGACTTTAATCCCAGTCTGTCCATCTGCCTATGCACAGTGAGGGAGCCCTGAAGCAGGGAAGATTCTAGAGGGAGCTGGGCCGCCAGCCAGTTCAGGTCCTCTGCCTTCTCTAGGAGTCTCCAATTAGTCAACCATCCCACATAGATGCTGGGCCCAGCCTTCTGTCCAGCCTGACTTAGTCTGTACGTCTGCTACAGGGAACAGAGAGCTCAGGATCTTGGGGTCTCTGGACTGCGTCCCCCAGAGTGGCCAGCCTTCTTGAGGCCTTGGAAGTATATTCTTAGAAGACAGAGATGGTTGCCACAGACCACTCTACCCAATCAAAGTCAGCCGATCCCAGAGGACATTGGAACCACCTTCTGAGTCAAGACTGGATTCTCTTCTCCCAGCTTAAAGCTTCCAGCTTGCTGTGACTCTCAGGTCCCTGCCCGGTCCTGAAAGTGGCTTTGACAAACAGGGTCTGTTCTCTCTCTCTCTTTCCTTGCTTAAGACAGGGTCTCCTGCAGCCCAGGCTTGCCTCGAACTATCTAAAGCAGTGGTTCTCAACCTTCCTAATGCTGCAACTCTAACACAATTCCTCATGTTGTGGTGACCCCCAACCGTAAAATTATTTGTGTTGCTACTTCATAACTGTAATTTTGCTACTGTTATGAATCGTAACGTAAATATCTGATGTACAGGATATCTGATAGGCGACTCCTATGGAAAGTTTTTTGTTTGTTTTAAAAACCTCAAAAGGGGGGGGCTGGAGAGATGGCTCAGCGGTTAAGAGCACTGCCTAGTGCTCTTCCAAAGGTCCTGAGTTCAATTCCCAGCAACCACATGGTGGCTCACAACCATCCACAATGTGATCTGGTGCCCTCTTCTGGAATGCAGGTGTACATGCAGACAGAGCACACATATGCATAAAATAAAATAAATCTTTAAAAAAAAAAAAACCCTCAAAAAGGGTCTCCACCTACAGGTTGAGAAACACTAATCTGTAGTAGGGTCTCCTGTAGCCCAGGCCGGCCTCAGATTCTCTACTAACTGTTGACTTTTGATCCTTCTGCCTCTACTTCTCAAAGCTGGGATACAGGCCTGTATCATACCCATTTTTATGTGGTGCTCAGGATCAAATCCAGGCACGTGCTAGGCTGGCACTCGCATAAGCTACACCCATAGCCAGCTGGCTGGTTATTTTGTTTGTTTGGTTGTTGTTTTGATGTGGGACCTCACTCTGTAGCCCCAAGTGGGCCTGGAACTTACTATGTAGGCTGAGTTACATTCAGACTTGTAGTGATTCTCTGTCACAGGCCCCTGAGTACTCAAATGACAGTTGTGAGCCACTCCACCAAATCCCACACTTAATATTTTTTATTTTGCGTTGTTTTGTTTTTTGAGATGAGCCCAGGCTGGCCTAGAGCTCACTATATAAACCAGGGTGGCTTTAAACTAACAGTACTCCATCTGCCTCTGCCTTCCAAATGCTTGGATTAAAGACCTGGGCCACCATACCTGGCTTAGCTGGGCCCATCATATAAACAGGGAAACTGAGTTTTATGGAACTGAGAACTTGTGGGGACCCTGCAGCTGATGGGGCGGTCCCCTTCCATCCCATGGCTGCTGCAGATATGCAGCAAGCACAGCTCCTTCTGACATCTATCTGGCCTTGCTCTTACCTCACTGCAACAAGAAGGGTGGTCCTCGCCTCTCACAGACAGACATGCAGACAGAGGACCACAGGAATTCATGCCACAGACTCCAGGCCTGGAGCTCCATCTCAGACTCACCTGTATCTCCCTTGCGCCAAAGAGTTGTAGGCACCAAACAGGGAGAATGACTCCCCAACATGGTAATGCCCAGACAGAGGGACACTTCTTTGTTCTAATGGTGGCTGAGAGGAGCCCCAAATCAAGACATGAACCTCGTCAAGATCTGTGTTCCTAGCCTCCTCCCACAGCGGCTAAATCTCTGCGTTGGCTCCATCTTCCTGCCGGAGCCCAGTTGGATCCTCCATGCTTGCTTCTCTCTGGGCTTCAGTCTATGGCTCACATGCTGGACCCATTGCCCTGGTTCCATGGGACTCTAGAGTCCAGTACAGTAGCTCCTGTCTGCATGGATAGAACACAGCAGCTGAAGGGGTCAGACAACAGGAAGGACTTCCTGGTGGACAGAAGCGTATCAGTGGCAGCAACTATAGAGCTCTTTCAAAAGGGGGATGTGCCAGGCTGCCTATGGGACCTTACGACTGTAACTTTTGGCTTTTCCAGATCTGTGGCACCACAAACCAGAGGCAGGAGGATCAGAAGGTCAAGGTCACCCTTGGCTACATAGTAAATTTAAGACCAACCTGGATTACACGAGACCCTGTCTCAAGAATGAAAGACACACACACAAACACAGGAATTGAGCTAGGGAAAGAGGAGATACCACGTTGTCTAAGACTTTACTATGATAGGCCTCAAGAGTTAGCTCACAGCAGCTAGTGTCCATGATCTGCAGCCAGCCCTGATACATCACCACCTCCTCAGGCCGCTACCTGAGTGCTGCTTCTGAATTTAGCCACTCCCTGGAACCATGAACTGGGCCTGATGGTCATGCCCAGCCACCCGGCCACAGGCAGAACAAAGCCCACCAGACAGGCAGTTACAAAGACCTTCACAAATGACTTCACTGATGAGGAAGAAACAGAGATGGAAGATGACACGTTTGCAGTGACCTCTGTGTCGCAGGCCCCTGCTGGAACATCACAGTTGCTGGCTTAGACATGGGCAATCCCCTGCATCAGGGTGAGCCCAGAACATCCTGCTACCCTGAAGGAGCTGCCTCCCGGCTCCCTGTCTGCACCTTCAGAGCACAGGACGTTATCTCCAGGCTTTGGGTTCAGCCCAGGAGTGGTTCCACCTGGGAGACAGGGTGGCCAGGGAGCAAACAAAGGACTGCTGAGGGCTTTGGGGCAATGTTCCCTCCCACAGCAACTGCCGCATCACAAATATCCAATACTTAACGGTGTGCAAAACCACCATCTCATTTTGCACAAACTCCTGGACATAAGGAGCCCTGGAAGGGCTTGCTAGGTGCTTCTTGCTGGGGATCTCATGTCACATGGTCAGAAGCCAATGAGGGCCGCCTCCTACAGGCAAGTTGGGCTGGGTGTGTGCCATGGCTCTGCCTGCAGCTGGCTTGTGGTTCTGGCCTATGCTGGGAGCTAAGATGGAGCCTAATGCCCTTTTAGTTCTTGCAGCTTTGAAAGCTCATGGCAGCCAGGCATGGTGGCACACGCCTTTAATCCCAACACTAGGGAGGCAGACAGAGGCAGGTTGATTTCTGTGAGTTTAACACCAGCCTGGTCTACAAAGTGAGTCCAGGACAGCCAAGGATACATAGAGAAACTCTGTCTCAAAAAACTAAAAAATTAAAAAAAGAAAAAGAAAGAAAGAAAGAAAGCTCATGCAGCTGACTTCTTTGTTGATGTTTTTGAGACAGGATCTCATGTTGGCCAGGCTGGCCTTGAACTTGCAGTTCTCCAGCCTCCACCTCCTGGGTGCTGGCTTTGCTGGTGTGTACTGCTACAACCTTGAGGGCTGAGGATTCAACTCAGGGCTTCATGCATGCTAAACCACCACTCTGGCCTATATATGTATATATATATATAATCGATAGATAGATATTCTTACTCTGTAGCCCAGGCTGGCCCAGAACTCCTCCTGCCTCAGCCTCTCAGAGCTGTGATTACAGGTGTGAGTCCCCAAACATAGGGGCTGTGTTTTAAAATCATAACTGATATCTCAAACAGGTCTCTTCCCTATTGTGATTAAGGCCTGCCGCTCAGCACAGCCCCAATTCAGGTTCCAAGACTGGGGACCAGAGAGCACAGGGCCTGTCCTGTGAGCTGGGAACAGTGATGGCCACACAGAGAAGGTTCCCAAGGATGCTGAATTGGGACTGAGGCCTGTTGGGGAGGGGCCGTGACCCTGCTCTCAGTCTCAGAATGGAGCTTCAGAGTCCTTAGCGACACTGATGGCTCCTTGGTGGCACATGGTCAGTCTCAGGGACACCTTCTGAATCAGGGAGTAAGGACAGGGACAGCCCTATGGTGGCCTGAAAGGCTCTCTGTGGCATGCTCTGAGGGAGTGAAGGGCAGAGAGCCTGAGTCTCTACCTGCCCCGCCCCTCCCTCCTCTGAGCAGAACATCCAGGCAGACTAAGGCCAGGCTGCAGGCACCATGTGCCCAGCCCTGTGGCCACTCACAAAGGCCACCCATGCCCTCAGGCACTTCCCGAGCAGTGGGGTTCATCCTGCCCTTCAGCTACAGACAGAGCTAAGTATCCCACACCCGAAAGGAAGAGCTACTTTGTTCAGACCTGGTCCTCTGCCCAGCTGGAGCTACAACTCGACTGGGTAAGCAGGGCAGAGCACAGTGAGGAACCCGAGAAATTAGGGTGGAAGGGCCTAGGGAGGGGACAACTGTGTGTCCTAGGACACTCGGGAGGCAGAGGCAGATGGATCTCTGTGAGTTTGAGGCCAGCCTGGTCTACAAAGTGAGTCCAGGACAGCCAGGGCTCTGTAAACCCTGTCTCGAAAAACAAAAACAAAAAAGATCCCGAGTTTCTTCCCCAGCACTGCAAAGAAAAAAGAGGGAGGGAGGCAGCAGAGCAGAAACCTCAGCGATCTCTGGTGGTGGTGGTGGGGATTGTCACCCAGATCCCTAAAGACCCTCTGAGGGAGAGGAGTGACCATCAGGTGCAAAGGCCCTGGGGGCAGAGCGAGCTAAGTGTGGTCAGGAAACAGCAAGTGTATTCAGAGCACCAGGCAAGAAGTAGAGATGGGGTTGAAGGTACAGGAAGAGCCAGGGGCCTCGGGAGGACTCTGTGAGAGGGACACAGGCCAGGGCTTTGAACAGAGGAGGGCTGTCTTCAAAGAACAGCAGTCTCCAGCTACACAGAGCCTGTGTGTGTTAGCCATTCTTGGCATGGCATGCATGGAGGTCTCTAATAACCTGTGTGAGACAGGAAACCGGATGTCTAGAGCAAGAGAAGTGATTGCCTGGGGTTGTCACACAGCTGATATACGGAAGAGCCAGGCTCCAGATGACCCCAGGCAGCTGGCCTCCTAGAGCTCAGGGTATATTTCTCTTGACCCAGGAGGGAGCTCTCTCTGAGACAGGGTCTCATTTCATTTAGCCCAGTCTGTTCTCAAACTCCACTTACATGAGAATGACCTTGAACTCTTTTCTTTCTTTTTTTTTTTTCCGAGACAGGGTTTCTCTGTTTAACAGCTCTGGCTGTCCTGGACTCGCTTTGTAGACCAGGCTGGCCTCGAACTCGCAAAGATCCGCCTGCCTCTGCCTCCCAAGTGCTGGGATTAAAGGTGTGCGCCAAGACCGCCCGGCGACCTTGAACTCTTAACCCTCCCGCATCCACCTACTGACTGCTGGGAGTACAGACTTGCCCCTGGCTACCCTGCTCCCTTCTGCACTGTGCACCTCAACCTGTCTCCCTGACTGGCATACAGCCTGCTGCTGCTATAGGTAGGCAGCCAAGTGGTTTGGTGATGCACTACCTCTCTGGCCCCCTATTCACTCCTGTGCTGGAGTGTCCCCTGAACACCACCCTCTGCTTCTGAGGTCCAGGACCACCCACCAACCCTGACATGGTACCATGGAAACAGCCCTATGTGCCCACCATGGAGATCAACAGCCCGGGCTATTTCTGTGGATCCAGGTAGCCCAGGGGTCTGCCTGTTAGCCAGGGAACTCCACTTACAGCAGGGATAGGGGAAAACATTCAGGGCCTGTAATGCTCCAACCCCAATGAAGTGTGGAAGCCCCAGGGCAAGAGGATCCTGGGTTGGGCAGGCCAGCTCCATGGATATGAGAAGGAGCCTGCAGTAACTAAGGGTCCCAGTCCAGACTCTGAGGAGTTGGGTGGCTGTACAAGGATCCTACCATCAACTGAAGGAGCTGAATGAAGAGGACGTGGTGAAGCTTGCCCATCACCCCAGCATTTGGGAGGTGGAGGCAGGAGGATCAGTTCAAGGCCATCAGATCCAAGGAAGGGGAAAGTGGCACTGGGGTGCAGAAGGCTATCACTTACAGGCCCTGTGGATAGGCCCTGTCCCCACCTTCCCAGTCACAGCTCTGGGGTTTCCTCCTGGAAACCCCCTGGCCAGCCCCTCAGCCCCCACCTGTGTGTCTCAGGACTCTGACTGGGAACTTCATTTGCAGTCAGAAGCTCCTGCAATCTATTAACTGGCTGTATTCATCTGTGCCTTGGGCACCGGAAGCCACAAGCAGAAACTTGCACGGTTGGGTGGCCACAGCTGCGTGGGTGCACACACTTCTCCATAGCTGCTGTGTGACCTGCACCCTGCCCACCACTCTCCAGCTGTGGGTGCCCACATGTAACCAACCCTTCCAGTACTCCTCACCCCAGGGCTTGTGTTCCACTTCGTGCAGGGACAGAGACAAAATCATGCCGTAGGGGTACAGCCCAGGGGCTTCCCTTATGGTAAACACCTTCAGAGGCAACTTGAACCAATTTCATTTCATTTGTTTGGGTGGAGAGGGGGGCCAGAGATAGGGTCTCAGATAGCCCAGGCTGGCCTCAATTTGCTATGTGTCCAAGGGTGGCCTTGAACTTCTCTGGCCAGGTAATTGAGAATTTTTTCCTTGAACTTCTCACCCTGCTGCTCAACCTCCCAGTGTATCTGTCCCATCATCACAGCGGGGAACCCAGGGCTCTGTGCAGAGCAGGCAAGCTCTCTAACGATAAGTACACCTATCTCCTCTTTAAGGACATTCTGTGAGCCAGCAGGATCCTTTTGGCACTTCACCAACATGAGGAGCCTGTGGTTTTCCCATTTCATGCCTACAAACACAACATGGACTCAGCTGGGGACTGGTCTGCAGTCACATGAGTTGTTACATTGGGAATGGCTACCAGGGCCTGATGTGTCCTGTTCTGTTGTCCTGTCCTCTCCCATCCTTCCTTCCTCCTTCTCTCCCACTGGAGACTGGAGGATTCTGCAGGTGGCTGCTCACTCCCCAGCTCAGGCTGGCAGAGCTTGGGGCACCAGCACACCTGGAGGTCCTGCTTACCCACCAGGTTCCCAGCTCCAAAGTGCCCCCACCTGAGGTCTCCACTGAGTCCAGGATCATCCCCGGAGTTGCTCTAATTACCTCCCACCCCCACAACACAATATGATGTGATATGGTGACACACACAGTAACAAGCACAGGCAGAGACACTTGGATTCCAGCCGACACAGACACATATACACAGGAGAAACCTAGACTGACAGACTCAGTATCCTCTGTCCCAGGCCATGACCCACCCAGTTGGTCCAAGTGAGCAAACTGAAGAGGATCCCTGCTTGGTACGCTGATGGATTTCACACCCGGTGAATTCGTTTCAGCCTTGGAGCCTGCACACTGAGGCCTAAAGGCCTTCTGGCTCTCACAACACACTTTGCGACAGCCCTAGCCTCCAGGTTGGACCCAGGGGTGTCTGCAGGCTTCCACTCACTGCTGGAGACTCCCTGCTCCGCTGCAGCTGCTTGTTCCGAATGTCTGACATCATCACTGTACATACTAAGCCAGGACTCCCTCAGAAGCCGGCCCTGGATCCTCAGGGCTGGGAAGAGGCCTCAGGCCTGTGCCAACACATACACCCTCTTCCTGTCCCCTGGACATTACCAGCACCCATGTCCCTGCCCCTCAGTGTTTGTGGTTCACAGGAATCTTGAAGTAGATGGAGCTATGAGGCTAGCCCACAGACACGCCAAGGAAGAGAAGGATGGACCAACTGCTCCTGGGGTCTAGATGTCCCTAAGAACCCTGCTGCATGCCAAGACCTCACCCTTCCCAGCAGTGCCCCCACTTGAAGGAAGTGATTAGCGGAGCAATTAGGGCACAGGTGAGTCATCTGGTCACAAGGTGGCCTCCTGACTGACTCAGCACAGCTGGCCCTCCACCAGCCTCCAGCTCAAGACTCTGAGTCAAGGACTCCATGGGCCCTGCCAGGAAGCCTTGGGGAAAGCTCCTGCCCCCGAGTGTCCCTAGCTATCTCCAAGCACCCCCCACCTTGCTCACAGTGATGGCTGGGGGATAAATGGGGAGCCCACCTTCAGTGGGCCAGGCTGGGCTATGGTGACTGACACAGTGTTCCACCACCCCAAGGATGTGTCCCCTCACCAGGCATCAGCAGGCAGTCCCTATGATCACAATGGCTGATTCTTCAGCACTGCCAAGCCAGGTACGGTGGCACTCACCTGTAGTCCCAGAACTCAGGAACAGACAGCGAATGAAGGAAGCGGGGCTAACCTGGCTTACTTCCTGAAACCTGGCCTTGGAGGATATTCGACCACAGCTGATACCGACCTTCAGCTGTCTGTGTGTGGATAACACAAGACAAGCTCTCCTGTAGGCCTTCAGGGACGCTCAGAGTCCAGGCCCAGGAGAGGCCACCTGGACCACAGCACTCCTGGTGTCCCAGGAATCCCGGCTGGGGACGCCTCCACACCCAAGTTCCCCTAACCTCTGGATTTAGGCGGCACTGGGAGCCCCCAGAGGCCACATGGCACCCTTTTAATCTCCCCTGCCCAGGATCCCTGAGATGCCCAGCCATGACCAGCATCCACTGGTGAGCTTGAGGGAACGTTAACTGAAGAATTGTCTGCAAGAGATTGGCCTGTGGGTATGTTTGTGAAACATTTTCTTACTTGCTAATTGACGCCAGAAGGCCCCGCCCATTGTGGGCGGTGCTAACCTTGCGTAAGTGGTCCTGTGCTGTACAAGAAACGTAGCTGAGGGGCAGAAGAGCTCAAACTCCTGCGCAGGACTGGAGTTTGGTTCCCCGCAGACACGATGGGCTGTTTACACCGTCTGTAACTCCAGCTCCTGGGGTCTGGTGATGTTACCTGTACTCAACCCATGCACATAAACACATGGACACACGCATGCAGCCACATACACACACCCACACTCACAAGATTTTAAAAAAATTTTCTTTTCAGCCGGGCGGTGGTGGCGCACGCCTTTAATCCCAGCACTTGGGAGGCAGAGGCAGGCGGATCTCTCTGAGTTCAAGGCCAGCCTGGTCTACAAAGCGAGTCCAGGACAGCCAAGGATACACAGAGAAACCCTGTCTAAAAAACAAAACAAAAAAAAAAAAATTTTTTTTTCTTTTCAAGACAGGGTTTCCCTGTGTATCTTTGGATGTCCTGGACTCACTTTGTAGACCAGGTTGGCCTTGAACTCACAGAGATCCGCCTGCCTCTGCCTCCCGAGTGCTGGGATTAAAGGTGTGTGCCACCACGCCCGGCCATTATAAACAGCTGTGAACTGCCATATGGTGCTGGGATTTGAAACCTGGTCCTTTGGAAGAACAGCCCCAGTGCTCTTAACCGCTGAGCCATCTCTCTAGCCCCTAAAATAAATCTTAAAAGGAAAAAAAATATATAGCTGAGCAAGCCTTCAGGTTCCTGCATGGAGTTCCCTCCCTGACTTCTCTCTTCAATGGACTGCAAGCTGTAACATGAAATAAACCTTTTCCTCCCCAACTTGCTTTGGGCCAGTGTTTTATCACAGCAACAGAAAGGTAGCTAGAACAGACGTCAACTTTAGAGAAGCCCTCCTTGCCTGCCCCCCAAGTAGCCCTCCCTGCCAGCCCTCCTGAAGCAGGTTCCCTGCAGTTCAATTCAGGGCCCCTTTCCTGGCTTTGTCCTGGAGCTGGTTGGGCAGAAGCTTCCTGCTGGGAGAATTCCCGGATCCTCCTGGTGAATAGCCTGGGAACTCTGGGAGAGAGGGGGCTTGGGGACTCTCTCCTCCTTGCTGGCAGGCAGCACCCCCAGGCTAGCCTAAATCCTGCCCTCCCTGTCCTGGTGCCCAGGGGTGGCCTCCACACTAGCTGCTCCGTGGGCACAAGTCTGGGACTAGATAGAAACCCTAATAGCCTGGCTCACTCTGGGAGGGAGAGGGACAAGGTCCAGTGACACACGGCCCAGGTGGCTAATGTCAAACTAAGTTTTTATTAACAGCATCTTCTGTGGAGTCTGACAGGTAAGGACAGTGCTGGGTAGACCCACTGCCCACACACAGGATGCTACCCATCCCAAAGCCCAGGGCCCAGGAAGACACACACAACCTGGGGTCCCAGGGGTGTGGGCATGGTGGGTTTCTGCCCGCACGAGCCTCACTCCGGAGGGGGCCAGTTCCCCATCTCGTCCATCTCCTCCAGGAGCAGATGCTGCTGGCAGACAGGGGTGCAAGAAGATATTCCCTGCTCTGTATTCCAGAATCTTCCCATCTGGTGACCCCAGATCACCCCAGCCACCTTTTCCAGACCTTCCCCACCACCCTGAAGCTGGCCCGGGTTCACTGACACTCAGCCAATTACTCCCATAATGAAGAAACACATCTCCTTCAACCTCTCCATTCCTTGGAAGCCAGGGACCCCAGCAGTTCCTCCCTTCCCTTTTCCCTCTGTCCTGGGAGTTCTGCACACTTTCTTCTGGGTGACTGGAGCTTCCACTGCCTTAGTGAACACCCGCCAGGTCCCTGGTATTCCCCCAAAAGCTGAGAGGCTGGTTCTCTCCCTCTTGGCAAGGAGGAGAAAGTGTGGTGGGGATACTATGGAACTTTGAAACACCCACTAGCCCTGAGGGTGTAGCTCTGACCCCCAAAGAAAGGACTGGGGGTCCCACACGCCCTATCCAGAAACTACCCAGCCTCCTGCTACTGCCAATGCTAGCCCAGGGCTGTGAGCCCAGGCAGGCTCACAAGGTCTGGAGGAGGATAGATCCCAGGATTGGAGCCTCTCAGTATGAGGGGAAAGTCAAGGGCCCACACAATTAGGAATGTGTGGACAGGCTTAGGACAATCCTCACTGCCCAATAGTGTGGATTCCTGGGGAAAGTCATCCTTGGTCCTCACACTTTGGAGCCTGTGGAGTCCTTGCAGAGGCAAGAACCAAAGTCAAGGTGACACAGCAAGATGGTCTCTGGCCTGTGAGCCCTGGGCACTTCCCTTTTGTGAACCACAGACCATCAGGGCAGACAGTACACTGAGTCATAGAGAGGGATGAATGGACGGAAATCAACTGGCTCAGATAATCGCTTGCTCCCCAGAGCCTGTGTGTGTCTGTGGGCTCTGGTGTGAGTGAGAGACAACAGAATTGGAACCACATTTGTCCAGGTGCTAGCCCATCTTGACAAATCTCCCTGTCCATAATGCCAGCACTGGGGAGGTAAAGGCAGGAGGAACAGAGAGCCAAGGCCAGCCTGGCTAGCCTGGGCTACAAGAGGCCCTGTCTCAACAACAACAACAACAAAACAAACGGGGACAAGACTGGTTCAGGCTTGTGTGTGTGTGTGTTCATGTGCGTGTATGCTGGGTAGTACTGAGTTAGTGGGTTACATAGACATCTAGGCATACCTGGCCGTTCACCATGCCGGCCTCCTGCAGTGTGATGTCTGGCTGGGTCAGCAGCTCCCGGCCCTCTGGGTTGCCCACCTTCCAGAGACGGGACTCTCGTTGCACTGCCAGAATCTTCTTCAGCTCTGACTCCACGAAACCTTTGAAACAAAGGGATGGGCTGTGTGCTGTGGGGATGACAGACATGTGGTCTTTACTCTTCTTCCATGCAGGTTACCCCCAGCACCCACAGACCTTCAAAGCCACCAGCTCCTCTGCAGGCAAGATGGGGGAGACTGATCCTCAGAAAGATTGGGACAGAACACTGGGTCTTTCAGCTCAACAAGTTTGGGCAGAAGGATCACAAATTCAAGACTAGCCAGACAGCTTTGCAAGAATATCTAACACAGGGCTGGAGAGATGGCTCAGCAATTAAAAGCACTGGCTGTTCTTCCAAAGGACCCAGGTTCAAATCCCAGCACCCACATGGCAGTTTGAAACTGTCTGTAATGGCCAGGCTTGCTGGTGCATGCCTTTAATCCCAGCACTCGGGAGGCAGAGGCAGGCGGATCTCTGTGAGTTCAAGGCCAGCCTGGTATACAGAGTGAGTTCCATGATAGCCAGGGCTACACAGAAAAACCCTGTCTCAAAAAACCAAAAGAAAAAAATAAAAAGTCTAGCACCATTAAAAACAAACCCTATACTCTGTGAGATGCTCAAACACATTATTTGAACACGAGGAGGGGGTTGCAGAACCTGACTGCTGACCTCCTGGCTAGAAGCACAGGCAGAGTGACCAAAGCTTGGAATGAGGGTCTATAGAAGAGGACAGTATGGTCACACTAGGCCCTAACCAGCAGGGACCTGGTGCCATCTCCAGTAAGTCATGTCTTCAGGGATGAATTGATTCGGAGGGTGCTGGCTTCCCCTGAGGACCCTGCATGGCTGGTCACCTGGTGTGGTGTGAATGAAGCCGCACATTTGAGTATGAGGGAGAAACGGAGTCTGCCATCTCTGCCTTCGCAGAACCCAGGAGGTCTCAGCCACCTGCCCACCAGCTCTCAGCTCTGCCACTGGGTCAGACCTGCAGAACCTTCAGGTACCTGGAAGCAGCCAGACATGGCCTCTCCCACACTTCATTTTTCCTGGGCTCCTGCAGTGGGGGGCATGAGGATACTCCCGGGCAGAGCACACCAGCGAAGACATTGCCACCAACTGCCTGAGAGGAAGTCCCAGCTCTGTCATTAGTGTGTGATTTGGGCAAGTTACTTAACCTTTCTGTGCCTTGGTTTCCATGTTGTCAGTGAGTTACACCAGCACCCACTTCAGAAGCGTTAATACATATTTTTAAAGAAATGGCCCCAGAATGGCTGTGTAAACATAAACAGTAATGGGGGGGTTGTTGTTTTATTTTATTTTAATGTGTGTTTCTGTGCACAGGAGCCTATGAAAGCCAGAAGAGGGTGTTGGATCCTCTGGAGCTGGAGTCACAGGTAGTTGTGAGCCATGTGGCATGGGTGCTGAGAGCTGAACCAGGGTCCCTGTAAGAGCAAGGAGTGCTCTTAACCATTGAGGCCTCTCCACTTTTCCAGGCCTAATTAATGAACCAACTGCTGTTGTCTTACCCTACAATGAGACAGCAATAGCTAAGCAGTACAGAAACAAGGCTTGGAGGTCCCCCCCAAACAGAAGTGTAGGTTCTCTGCTTGGAGCTGGGTGGGGTATAATAAAGGGTGCTTGAGTGGTCCCGCGGGGTCCTGGCCTGGAGGTCAACAGAGCAGCGGAAGTCGACCATCGTCAGTCTAATGCTGCCACCTCGTGGTCAATGCTTGCGTTTCCTCCCTACGTCGCCGGCTAAAGCCGGACTTCTCCCCCTGGCGGTGTCATGTTGACACACTTACCCACTGTATCAGTGGACCTAAAAGTCATCTGCAGCGGTGACTGGAAGGCGGCAATGTGTGGGCCACACAACTTGAGGCAGCTCTCCTCCTCCATTTCTTCTCTCTCCTCATGGGGCATGCCATCCTTGAGAGGAAACTGAGGCGGTCTCTGAGCCTGGTCCCTTCCTCCCAAACCAGGAAACAAGAGGGGGCAGTTCCCAGAAGGTCAAGAGGGAGAATTCTCCCCTTGGCAAGCCAGAAATCCTGGGTCCCAGACAGTGGGGGTGGGGAGGGACCAGTCCCACTGACCTTGGTCATAGCTGACTTCCGGAGCTGCTTGTACAAGCCAACAAGATAGTTCCATGGGGCGGACCCTGCCTTGCAAGAGGTCAGCTTGAGGTCTCCTGTGGGACAGAAACCACTGAGGCTGGCAGCAGGCTGATGGGCACCAGTCTCAGAGGGAGGGAGTGGCAAATACCACGGCATGTGTGCAGGGCCTCTCTCATGTACCACGTGAGTCCGGGGACCAAAACTTGGGTTCTCAAGCTTGGCAGCAGTCTCCTTACCTAAAGACACATCTTGCTGTCCCCTGGTCTTATTATGTTTTATGATTTGTTGTTTTGTTTTCTTCCCCCCACCCCTTTGTTTTTTTGAGAGAGGGTTTCTCTGTGTATTCCTGGCTGTTGTGGAACTCACTCTGTAGACCAGGCTGGCCTTGAACTCACAGAGATCTGCCTGCTTCCCAAGTGCTGGGATTAAAGGCATCCACCACCACACCCGGCCTTGTTTTGTGTTCTTGAGACAATACCTCATAAAGCCCAGCCTCAAACTCTGCTATGTAGTCAAGGCTAGCCTTGAACTCCTGGACCTTCCTGCCTCTGCCTCCTGGGATTCCAGGTATGTGCAACTATGCTTAGCTTTGTGTTATAACTTTTCTTGTTGAGAGAAGCCTGTCACTAACAAAGCTGGGCTGACCTTGAACTTGTGGCAGTCATCTTGCCTCTAAGTGCTGGAACTAGAATGAGTCACTGCACCTGGCTCCACCCTGTTTGACTGAATGCCTACTGTGTGCTGGGGCCTGGTTCTAGCCCTTGACAAAGAGTCATCTTGCTGATCCTTGCATGACTCCCCAGAAACCGGCAGTATTTGATTTCCACTTCTCAGATGAGGAAAGTGGGGCCTTGAGACTCGGCAAGGACCCACTGCCATACAGCTTGGAACGGAGAAAGTGGAGTACAAGCCTCAGATTATGCCTCCTGTCCTGCTGGGCTCCCCACCCCAAGAGGTCCTAGAGGAGGGGTGTCCATTTCTGTTCCCCTCTTCCCCACCTCACCTGCATACTTACCGATCTCAATTAGGCAATGCCCCTCCTCTTCCTCTTTGACGAAGGGCCCAGCGTTAAGTGCCAATGGTTCCGGAACCCATTGCAGGCACCCTTGTTCTGCCTCCAGGGCCTGGGCAAAGTGTTCCCTAATCCCAAAGCACAGTCAGGTGGGGGAGTCGGGGCACCCACCGATGTGGCCAAGCCCTTGAGTCTCCCACAGACACGTCTGACTTCCCCTTCAGCCCCTGCTCTGTTCCCTGGGGTCTCACCACTGAGGGACAAAGGACATGGGGAGCTGGGCACCTTCCACGGCAGGGAGTGGCTGCTAACACCAGTGGGAGAGAAAGCCAGAATTGGACAGTGGAAGGACTGCCCTATAAAAGGAGCTGAGAGAGCTGGGAGTGGTGGCACGTGCCTTTAATCCTAGCACTTGGGAGACAGAGGCAAGGAGATCTTGTGAGTTCAAGGCCAGCCTGGTCTACAGAGTGAGTTCAGGACAGCCAGGGCTCTGTTACACAGAGAAATCCTGTCTTAAAAAAAACAAAACAGGGCTGGAGAGATGGCTCAGCGGTTAAGAGCACTGGCTGCTCTTCCAGAGGTCATGAGTTCAATTCCCAGCAACCACATGGTGGCTCACAACCATCCATAATGAAATCTGGTGCCCTCTTCTGGCCTGCAGATATACCTGCAGACAGAACACTGTATACATAATAAATAAATCTTTAAAAAAAAAACAAAAACAAAAAAAAACAAAACAAAACAAGCCGGGCAGTGGTGGCGCACGCCTTTAATCCCAGCACTTGGGAGGCAGAGGCAGGCGGATCTTTGCGAGTTCGAGGCCAGCCTGGTCTACAAAGTGAGTCCAGGACAGCCAGAGCTACACAGAGAAACCCTGTCTCGAAAAACCAAAAAAAAAAAAAAAAGAACCAAACCAAACCAAACCAAAAAACAAACAAAAAAGGAGCTGAGAACAGAGAAACCTACTCTAGCACACCTCTGTCCAGAGGACCCTTAGTACATGCCTTTGTGATCTCTATCATTATTTTTTGTTTGGTTGGTTTGGTTTGGTTTTGGTTTTTCGAGACAGGGTTTCTCTGTATAACAGCTCTGGCTGTCCTGGACTCGCTTTGTAGACCAGGCTGGCCTCGAACTCACAGAGATCCGCCTGCCTCTGCCTCCCAAGTGCTGGGATTAAAGGCGTGCGCCACCACTGCCTGGCATGTTGGTTGGTTTTTGAGACAAGGTTTTCCTGTGTAGCCCTGGCTGTCCTAGAACTAGCTCTGTAGACCAGGCTGGCCTTGAACTCAGAGATCTGCCTGCCTCTGCCTCCCGAGTGCTGGGATTAAAGGCACATGCACCAGCATGCCTAGCTATTATTGTTTTGTTGTGCTGGGGACTAAACCCAGGGCCTGGAACATGGTAGGTAGTGCTCCACCGCTAAGCCACACCCTAGCCACCCTTCACACACCTCTATCTGCGGATTCCTCTTTCCTCTGATACTGTACCTCAATCATGACTTTCACCACCCAGGACCCCTCACCCCAGTCCTTCACCATCCACGGGCCTCCAGCCTGCACCCCATTTCGTTTCTGCTCTATCTGGATCACGCTGCCAGCCAGTCCCAGCCCCTCACCTGTCTGAGGCCCCAGAGGCCTCCCCTGCTGGCTCTTCCTCCTCTCCTTTCTTCTTCTCAGACAGGTGCCCCAGAACTTCAATTCCTTTGCTGGGGACTGATGTTGCCTCTACACTCTGGGCCCTGAGCTTCAGGACATCCTTGGAGGAGAAAGTCTGAGACCCCATGTCCCCAGTGCCAAGCCCAAAGGGAGCTGCAGAGAGGACCTTGGGTACCATGGCACATGGTGGCTCCCTCCTCCCATGACTTCCCTGGCGGCCCATCCTTGGGGAGACAACATCCTGTTCCTTTGAGGGCCTGTGCCCGCTCCTGGTCAGGGGTGTGTTAGAGCTCTTAGAACTGCCCTTACTCCCCACCAGGCTTCGGAGAAAGCGCAACATGGAAGAGCAGCCCAAGATCTGTGACCGAGGGGTCCGAGCTTGGGCTGCCATCCTGAGAAGGCCACTGACTCAGGGAGAAGTCATGGCAGCCATCCCAGGACCAACTGCTAATAGAAACCGCCAGTTGGAAACTTCCAGGAGTTCTAGAAGGCAAAGAAGAGGTGGGGGGGGGGTGGAAGAATAACGGGGGGCGGGGGGTGGGGGGTGCTGGGGGTGCTACTGAAAGGAGTAGAGAGGGTTTAGGAAGCCACCCACAGGGGGCTCCAATTCATCAGGCATCAGGGGTGGGCTGGAGAGAGAGGGAAGGTGAAACAGAAAAGCTGTGGAGGCCTGGCTGAGGGAGGTTGGGAGGGTACAGACCCTGAGAGCAGGACTCCACACACTCCTGTCTCTCTGTGCTTAAGATCAGTCCCTGAAGCCTGGCAGCTTGCAGGGTCTAGGTGACAAGGGTCTAAATTCTGAGTTGGCTCCTGCTCCTCCTCTTCCTTTCTTTCAGGGTGTCATGTAGCACCCTCCTGGCCTCTATTTCATGATCCTCTTGCCTCAGCCTCCTGAGTGCTGGGATTGCAGGTCTGCACCACCCCCAGCTCCATCCTGGGGTTTGTGCTGTTTGTCTTCTGCTTTTCACTAGAGGGAGAAGATGGAAGATAAGGGTCTGGAATCAGACACGGGAAAGGCAGTGAACCGAAGCTTTTCCCCTTGGATGGGCCAGGACAGGTCGGGGAGGCTGGAGGCCAGCTGCTTCCACGCCTGGCCCATAAGACCTTCCTCCAAGCAGCAGGCCTCCTTTGCATGTCTGTATCCGGCGGCCATCAAGCAGCTTCCTCTAGAGGGAGCTGATCACGGCTGGCTGAGAGCTTCAGGCTCCTCTATGGTCACAAAGTCGCGAGGTTTCCTGGGCCAAGAGACAACCCGAGGCGGCATCCAGACACCATGAACTCACTGATGCTGGTTCCTGCAAGTCAGGCCTGAAACCTTGCCACTGGAAGCAGCCAGCAGCCCCTCGGTATCTTTGTCTTCAGACCGCTGAGCCACCCCACATCTGGAGCAGAGTCAGGCAGGTACACTGGGTGGCAGTGCCAAACCCCATCTTCAGGCAGGTCTGGTCCAGGGCGGGGCAGAAAGCTCCATTGGGAACCGGGCGAGGAGGGAAACCTTGAAGTGGCTTCCCTGGGTGGTCCTTAAAGCCATACTGGAGGCCTAATCCAAACGGGGCCACCTCTGGCTAAGGGCCACCAGAAAGCGTCCCTTCTTGCCCTGGTTCTGGTGACTCTGGATGCCAGGCAACTGGGACTTTAGCTATCTGGAGGCAGGGGAGGGTCAAGGTCACAAACAGAGACAGAAATTTCACAATTGATTGCCCCTGCTGTCCCAGGACCCCCTAGAACGACTCAAGGTACAGCCTAGTGGTTGGTTGGTGGGGAAACAAACATCCTGGGCCCAGCAAGTAGATGTGATGGGAAGTCAAGGGTACTTGCACAGGAGCCAGGTCAGCACAGGCTGTGGGGGTGTTCTGAGACTCTACCTGCTCTCCAACAGTGAGCCTCCAGGGTGGTTTTCTGAGGGAGATGTGGATGCCAGCATCCCCTGGCCCTGCTGGCTTGTGATTATAAGGGAGCAGGAAAAGTACCCTATTCCAGAAGGAGCTGTTGGGCAGAATGTACCAAGCAGAGGGGCTGTCTTAGTGAGGCCAGGCTCTCGGGGAAGAGGAGAAGAGGGTCTGCTCACCCTGACTCCATCACTGAAATGGAAAGGGAATGGGAGCCAGCCCTCCCCAACCCCTTTTCAGAGAACTTCTGAATAACCTTTAAAAAAGTCTCCAATCTGAGATGAGGAGAGGTGAGTGTGGGTGCTCGGCCCCAGGCAGGTATGGGACTACTGTGCTTGGCCCTATGTGGGTCTGCCCCCTCTTCACGGACAGGAATGTCACTTCCTGAAGTGATGAGGCAGCTCAGAAAGGAGTAGGACTCTGGAAAGGGGCGCAAACCGAAAGTGAAAGGTCTTGCTTCAGGAAATAACTGTCAACACCAGCAGCAGCCAAGACTGGTCAAAAGGAAAATGGTGTGGCATGGCCTGCCATGGTAGAGAATACCCATAATACCAGCACACCAGTGGCTGAGGCAGGGGACCGAGGGCTACATACCTTCCTGGGGCTGCCTAGGGAGAACCTGTCCAAAATAAATAGATAGATGATAGACAGACAGATAGATAAATGATCAAAAGAAAACAGCACAAAGACTGTGATGAGGTGTGTGGTGTGCAGCGATGGTAGGTTGTGCCATGTGGGGCTGGATATGAGAAGTCCCACAGTGTAGGGGACGTAGCTCAGTTGGTAAAATCCGTGTCCAGCACTCACAAAATCCTGGCTTTCATCCCCAGCACCAGGTCAGCTGTGGTGGTGCACACCTGTAAACCCAGCACTCAGACAGTGGAGGCTGGAAGATCATTCTCTGCCCCATAGTCAATTTGAGGCCAGGGTGGGTTACGTGAGACTTTGTCTCAATAAACAAAGACAAAAAAAAGTCTGGGCCAGAAACCTCAGCGGGTGAAGGGGCTTGCTGCCAAATGTGACAAGCCAAGTTCTATCCCTGGAACCCACATGGTGGAAGGAAAGAACCCACTCTCAAAACCTGTCCTTTGACCTCCACACACACTTTATCACACACACACACACACACACACACACACACACACACACACAAGGTATATATATAATATATTAAATAAATATATATAATATATATATTAAAAAGCAAAACAAAAACTCTTTAAGACAAATGTCTTTCTCTGACTGTATGGCCCAGGTACTCATTTCTTTCTGCTCTTATTTTTTCCAACCTAAAAAATAGGAGCAAGGGTACTGGCCGCACCTGCACTGTGGGAGCATTTTTTTTCTTTTGAGACTAGATCTCACTATGTAGCCTTGGCTGGCCTGGGACTCTGTATGTAGACCAAACTGGCCTAGAACTTACTGTCTCCCGAGTGCTAGGATCAAAGCATGCCCCACCACAACCAATGAGTAATGGGAACTTTCAACACACAACACATCGAAGTTCCCCTAAGTGGCAGGAGTGTGTCTTAGAGTTTGCTGCCAGAAGGCCCTATGGGAAAACCAAGTGTGTCCCAGCAGAAATGTGGAGGTAGACCCTGGAAAAAGGCCTTCCTGACTGGGAGGTGGCAGGCCGAGGAAGTGGCCTACAGCCTCAGAAACAGCAGGAAGAGTCAGTCGGTCCCCAGTCTCCCGAAGCAGCTTCACACTGTCCAGTAGTGACTGAAAAGGGAATTTAGAGTTTTCATGGCAAGGCTGTGCCTCCTCAACCTCACCTGGTCTCTGCCTGGCTTCCTCAACAGGTCCCTTCTCTTCTCTCCCCTGAAGGGCTGCAACCAGGTGCTGAGTTCTCATTGCTCCCAGGAAATACCACCAGGCCCCCAAGGGGGCAGACTTTAGTTCTAGAGGATTGCAAAGTCTTCCTGGCAGTGGGGGAAGAGGGGTGCCCTCACTCTGTGTGACTAGGACTCTCTCTTCCTTTTCTTTTTTCTTTTTTGAGACAGAGTCTCACTTTGTAGCCAGCATGACTAGGCTCAACTCTGCTTTTTGTCAACTGTCTCTGCAGAGGACAGTGCTCTCTACCAAGACCTAAAAGATGGCATCTGGACAAGGACCAGGTCCCCCGAAGGAGGGCTGCGATGAGCCCCCCTTCCCTTCTGGTAAGGGTCCTCCTGCCTCTCAACATCCCATAAGCACAAGACAGAGGACTGCAGGAGGTGGGTGGAGGGGAGGGAGGGAGGGTGGCAGAAGAACCAGACCTGGCAGCAGTGTCCCTCCAGTAGGAGAAAGAAGGAAGTGACCTGGCTTATCACAGCCAGCTCTGTGAACAGGGAATGCCATTATCATGAACTTCGGGGAGGAAGTGAGATGGCTGCTCTTTCTGCTTCTCTCAAGTGGATGGGCGGGGAAGTCAGGCTGGTCCCTGGACTTGGGGTTCATATCCCCGGTCTGAGCAAGCTGGGTGTGATAGCTTGTGTCTGTAGTCCCAGGTCAGTTGGTCCTACAGAACGAGTTTCAGGCCAGCCTGTGCTAGGGTGAGGCAGAGTGAGACCCTGTCTCAGAACAAACAAACAAACAAAAAATTGAGGCCAGCCTGGTCTATGTATCGAGTTTCAGGCTAGCCAAGGCTACATATCAAGACTTTGTCTCAAAAAATGAAAAGGCAGAAACCATTCTCCTTTGACTGTTTTGGGTTCAAAATGCCCCAATTTTAGCTTGGTTTCATCCCATTTCCTACACTTTAAGGACTTAGGATCACATACACCCTCGAGCACTCAGGAGCCCAGTTCTGCAATAGGGATTTTTGTTTGTTTGTTTTGTTTTTCAAGACAGGGTTTCTCTGTGTAACAGCCTTGGCTGTCCTGGAACTCACTCTGTAGGCCAGGCTGGCCTCAAACTCACAAAGATCCGCCTACCTCTGCCTCCCTGAGTGCTGGATTAAAGGCGTGCACCACTACACCGGGCCTGCAATAGGGCTCTTTAAAGAGCAGATACCATATGGGGCCTTACTACTCTGGGCTATGTGATGGGCTGAGGCATCCAGTGAAGGCCATCTACACAAGAACTTGGTGGCTGCTTGGTCATAAGGTGCAAACCTCAGCAGTCCCAGACTGGTGCTGAAGCCCTGGAGGATTCCTAGACAGCCCTGAGCCTTAGTCCAGGGTAGAAGGCCAAGGCAGCTGGGTTCTGATAACAGTGAAAGCAGTAACTTTGTACTTACCCACAGGCAATGAGGGAGGGCAGGCAGTGAGGGTGGGCAGGCAGAGGGGGAGGGCAGGAGTGTGGGTGGACAGACAGTGAGGGTGGGCAGGAAGCGGGGGAGGGCAGGCAATGTGGGTGGGTAGGAAGTGGGGGAGGGCAGGCAGTGAGTGTGGGCAGACAGTGGGGGAGGGCAGGCAGTGGGGGTGGGCAGGCAGTTGCACTCCCACTGGAAGGTGTGCTCACTGTGGGGAAGGTCCTTCCTTCCTCAGTATTTCTGGCCAACATCCCCGACCTGCCATAGGTGACTCTTAGATTCCAGAGCCATGAGTTTACAAGCAAGATGAACAGCTGCTCCCCATCGCCCCAGCTACCTGACCTTTATGTACATGGCTTGGCCACCTGTGCCTCAGTTTCCCCTTCTGTAGGCTGGAGCTCACTCACATGCCAGGACTAACTTTCATGAGGACTGAATGATCACACTGGCCAAACACCATGGGAATTATTGTGTGTCCATGAAGGGGCTGGAGGAGGTGTGAGCGCTGGGGACAAGGGATGGTGCTGGGAACAGCCTTCTCTTGCTGACTCCTAGCTCTGATCTGCAGAACAGCAGGTTGCCCAGGACACAGAGGTCGTCTTTCGAAGCTACGTTTTTTACATCCACCAGCAGGAACAACAGACCCAGGGGGCAGCTGCCCCTGCTAACCCTGAGATGGACAACTTGTCTCTGGAACCCAGTAGGTAAGCTCCAGTCTGGGGACACAGGTCCTAGGAGGCCTTAGGGTTTTATCTTGCTGTCATTACCACCTTCTCAGCCTGGCCTCTCACCCCCTCTGCAGTCCTATACCCTTTTCAGGACATGCCTGCCCTTTGTCCTGTCTACAAACACTGTCAGGGACCTTCAGAGAGGGGCAGGGGAAACGTCTGCTCCCGACCCCCACCCCAGGAGAATCCCTCTGCCAGGGGCTTGGTTCCCAGTGCAGACTTCCCACTCTCCAACTCTCATTTCTACAGTGTCTTGGGTCAGGTGGGTCGGCAGCTCGCTATCATAGGAGATGACATTAACCGCCGCTATGACACCGATTTCCAGAACTTACTGGAACAGCTCCAGCCCACAGCCTCGAATGCCTATGAACTCTTCACTAAGATTGCCTCCAGGTACCAGCACTCTACCTTGCATGCACGTGATGGGCTTCCTGGCTGGGGAGTAGTATCAGGTTGAACACAGACACACGGTCCCTACCAGTCTCCCCATCTCTGGGTGCCACTCACCCTCTTTCACACATGAGCTTGTGTCTCTCAGGAGCTCTGGCAGCAATGACCTGTGTCCTGGGGTAGAGATGTCCCCAAGAGACTTGCAACCCAGCTGGGACATACCAAAGATGGTTGGGCCACCAACTTGTCAGATCGATTGTGATCTGATGCCATCTAAGATGGCCACCTGATGCTGAGGCCGAGGTTCACTCAATACACAGATCACCTCCCAGCTTGCCACCGACCACCACTATGAAACCTCCTAGGAAACTGGCAAAGCACCTTAAGTCAGTGTTCCCACTTTCAAACCACTTCCAAGTTGGTTTGAGTTTTGTTGTTACTTGATCTTTATCGTATTTGTAGGGGTCTTTGGCTGCATGTGTGTGTGTGTGTATACCACTTGCTTGCCTGAAGCCCAAAGGGGCCAGAGGGCTGGAGCAGGAGTTACAGTTGTGAGGTGGCATATGGGTGCTGGGAATCGAACCCAGATCCTCTGGAAGATCAGCGAATGCTCTTAACCGCTGAGCCACCTCTCCAGTCCCTTTTTGGTTTGTTTGTTTTATTCTGAGACAGGGTTTCTCTGTGTATACCTGGCTGTCCTGGACTCTCTTTGTAGACCAGGCTAGCCTTGAACTCAGAGATCCACCTGCCTCTGCCTCCCTAATGCTGGGATTAAAGGTGTGTGCCACCACGCCCGACCCCTTTTTGTTTTTAAGACAGGGTCTCATGTAGTGCAGGCTGGCCTTAAACTCTTGATCATACTGCCTCAGCCTCCCAAGTGCCAGGATCCCAGGCATGTGCTACTAAGCCTGGCTATATTCACTGTCCTTTCCCTGAGTCAGTGTCAGGACAGATGTGAAGGCGGTGACAGGTTTAACATGAGTGCTGAGAGCTGGCATGTCCTGCCCCTGTCCTCAGCCAGGCCCCACCCCATGCCCCTGTGACTGTTGTAATCTCTTTTGTGTTTTTCTCTCTGCCATCCCTCGGGCTGCCAGGCCAGCAGCAAATTTCACAGGTAATCCCCCGCCACTTCATCTGCTCGCTTGTCCCTTTCCCGGCCCTGTACACCATCTTCATCACTCATGGCCCCCTCGGCTTTCTCCTTTCATGGAAAGCCAAGCTCTTCCTGATTGGCAGCCAGGCCAAGGCAGACTTTCTGACCTGGACTGGCAGCCCAACCAACCATTTAGCTTCCCAGCTAGTGGGGGTTGATGGGGTAGAGGAGGAAGGAAAGACACTGGCCCACTAAGGCGGTCTCCCATGATGTGTGGAACCCTCTGCCCACTAAGGTGGGGTCCATGATGTGTGGAACCCTCTGCCCACTAAGGCGTCTCCCATGATGTGTGGAACCCTCTGCCCACTAAGGCGGGGTCCATGATGTGTGGAACCCTCTGCCCACTAAGGCGTCTCCCATGATGTGTGGAACCCTCTGCCCACAGCCTATTTAAGACTGGTATCAACTGGGGCCGTGTGGTGGCTCTCCTGGGCTTTGGCTACCGGCTGGCCCTGTACGTCTACCAGCGCGGCTTGACCGGCTTCCTGGGCCAGGTGACCTGCTTTTTGGCTGATATCATGCTAAACCATTATATCGCCAGATGGATCGCACAGAGAGGCGGCTGGGTAAGTGCCTGAGGTGGTGACATTTCCTGCTGCTGGGGCTGTCCAGCCACTCTATAAACCCCACCCTGGCCACTCTATAACCCCTACCCCAGCCACTTTATAACCCACCCCATTTCTCCTGACAGGTGGCAGCCCTGAATTTGCATCATAACCCCATCCTGAGCGTAATAACAATTCTCGGTGTGGTTCTGCTGGGACAATTCGTGATAAACAGATTTTTCAAATCATGACCCCCAGGGAGCCCTTTGGGGCCCCAGCCAGGGTGCCTGACTGGGCTTCACCCTAAACCTCTCCCTACCCCCTCCCCTGCAGCAGTCCCCTCATTCCTCCAAGAACACAGATACTTTAGCAGACAGGCATCCCTCCTCTGGAGAACCACTGCCCAGGGGTCATCGAGGCAGTACGAGTACCCCAACATTGCATGGTGCTACTGGACCCCTTCCTGTTGAGAGGGGCTGGCTGATGCCTTGGAGGCTGGCACTACTTCCCAGGAAGTTGTTAATGGTTTTGCTTTTTATACTACCCTTTGGATACAACCCTCCTTTTTTCTTCCACTGTGCCCAAAGTCCAGAACACTGAGGGCCTGGGGACCAGGGGTTCTAATCTGTGTTCCCAGGACTTCTCCTACTTTGGAAGGTCAGAGCTTGAGATGGGACTTGAACAAAGTCCTGGTCCTCCCAACACTGGCTCCCAGGGATAGGGGCACCTGTGGGTGTGCATGACCTGTTTAATAACAACCCTATTTTCTGCCCCCTCTCCCCTGTTCCACTTTCCACTCCCTCTTCCCCCTCTTATCCCCTACCCTGTTCCATTCTGCCTTTGTGGCTGGATTCTCAGGGATTCTGAGTCCAGAGTGAGGGTGGCGGTGAGACCTCAGCTGTCTGAACATGGTCACCAAGGCCCTCCAAACCTATGTCCCTTCCTGACATCCCAGTTTTCACCTGTCCCCTGGCCCAAGGACCACTGCCCCCAGCCTAGTGGGTGGGTGGGGGCCTTGCCTTCTCCCCAGGGCCTCAGGTGACTCAAGGCCTCAGAAGACCTCCTTGACAGATTGCACAGACCCAGAGTCTGTCATTAGGACAGGGGAAAGGGCGGGCACTCATTTGGAGGTGTCCACGCTGGAAAAGAACTACACCAGCAGGGGCAACTGTGGATCTAGGTGCAGTGTGACACCCCCCCCCGAACCTGTGAATACTTGAACCCCACCACCACCCATGCTCCCTGTCTGCATAGGCCCTCCTTGGGTGGGGTGGTGGGTGTCTTCTGTATCTTGCACAACATAGGGATAAGGGGAGAGGAAGTTCTTGATTAAGCCAAATGCAGGGAGGGAAGGCAGATGGATCCCCCACCTCACCCCCTGACTGTGTCTGGAAATAAACTGTGCAATCCCCCAACACCCCACCTGGCATTTTTACACTCTGCTGCCCCTCCTGTGCTGGGCTGTGGGAAGCTGGACCCACTGGTGTGATACTGGCTCCACACTATGTAGTCCGTACACTGAGACTGCAAAATTCTGGGTATGACGTACATGGGCCACAGTGTGTGTGCACGTGTAAGTCAGATGACATCGAGTGGAAATCAGCTCTCTCCCTCCACCATTTGGGACCTGGAAATCAAACTCAGATTGCCAGGCCATTACCCACTGAGCCATGTCGTTCCCTTCTTACTTCTTTGCATTCCAGACAGTTTTCCACCCCAAGGAAAGCCGGGGACCTCTTGGCTGGGGAGCCACTCTGAGGACCCCATAGGCCACACCAGCCCTAAAGGCCCCTTCTCATGCTCAGCTCTGCCTGCGACATAATGTTCCAGCTCTCCCGTTCCTGATGTATGCTCCCCCCCACCACACACACACACAGAGCTTTTTTGATCCTAGAGGTTTTGATGCTGCACGGGAGCCCCTACAGAGAGGCAGCCAGGGGGGATAAAAATAACAAGCTGGGGGCGTTGAAATGTTCCAAAATTCACAAAGAATCCTTTTTCCCTTCAGTCCTGGGCACCCCGGTTTGTGTTTCTGACACCACCCTCCCAGCCCCTCACATCACGTGCCAGTCCAAGGGGCCCCCCGCCGAGGCTACCCTTTCACTGGCCCGGGTTGGCTCTCTGAACCCTGGCCCCCTCACGTCGCCTTCAGCGTACCCACAAGTGCTGGAGGCTGGAAGGGTGTTTGCAACGGCCACACCAACCTCAAAGCCAACACTTAAGGAGCCATATGCCAGGGTGTATACTGAGAACTTTTTAATACTGGGACGATATGTGATGGGTGGGTGCATTAGCCTCCCACCTTCCAGAAAGGCAGGTGCCTTTTTAGAGTCACACGGGTAGCAGAGAGCATGGTTACCAGCTCGAGGTTTTACCTGGAGGCAGGAGGAGAGGGTCGCAGGCCTCGAGAGCACATGCCCGCCACGGATTTAGGTGGACAGAACGTCGAGGCAACTCTCTGGTCCTCCCTGTTGAGGCAACAGACCGAAGGAGAGTGTGCTGCCCGGGTCCAAAATGGTTGTCTAGGCTTCACAGGCGCATGCGTGCCCCTTTGTGGGTGGGGCCTGGGAGCTAAATATTTCTAGCGGCTCTTTGGAAACCTAGGGTAAGGAGGCGGTAATTTCCATCTGCCAGGGAGGTGAGCATCAGGTTTAGGGCTTTGACTTCTCCGGCCCCCTCCAGACCTAACAAGACGAAGTTCCCCCAAACCTGACTCCCAGTTACTTTCCGGAGTTGCCCAAACCAGGGGGCGAGAAGTCAGGAGGGGTTGCATAAGGAATAGGCTGAGAGGCTGCTGGGCACAGATGGACCCTGCAGGTGCCGCGCTTAAATCGAGAGCACTCACTCCTACGCTTCAACATTTGTGGGTCTCCTGAAATTGTACCTTCTTTGCACCAAATACATCTGGATTTCATGGGCTACATAGCCATTTTGAGGTCAGCCTGGGCTACATTGCGACCACTTCTCAAAAGCAAACAACCAAACCACATTTTAGGTCATTAGCTATCTGTCCAAGAAGTTTAACAGGAAAAAATCTTTCCCTTACTCCAGATTACTCAATGTCTGTCATCCTCACCTACCACAGGACACGCCTCAGGCGTAGAGGATCCCAATCCAAGGAGTAGAAAGGCCAAAAGCTAGATACTAACGCAAGTCCCTGGCTGGAGAGATGGCCCAGCAGTTATAAGCAAGTTACTGCTCTGGGGGAGATGTGAGCTCAGTTCCCAGACAGCTTACAACCGCCCATATTTCCAACTCCATTGGATCCGATGCCCTCTCTGGCTTCCACAGATGTCTGCACCCATGTGCACATACATAGCTGGCCACCAAACACACACATACACATAATTTAAAAATTGGGCCAGAGCCGGAAGTGGTGGCGCACGCCTTTAATCCCAGCACTCCGGAGGCAGAGGCAGGCGGATCTCTGTGAGTTCAAGGCCAACCTGGTTTACAAAGGAGTCCAGGACAGCCAGGGATACACAGAGAAATCCTGTCTCAAAAAAAAAAGGGAGCCAGGCGGTGGTGGCGCACGCCTTTAATCCCAGCACTTGGGAGGCAGAGGCAGGCGGATC
>CAJQZJ010000247.1:2593199-2670172 GCA_907164525.1 Lophiomys imhausi | reverse complement strand
AAAAAAAAAAAAAAAAAAAAAGAATTTAGGGCCAGGCCTGGTGGCGCTCGCCTTTAGTCCCAGCACTCGGGAGGCAGAGGCAGGCGGACCTCTGAGAGATCAAGGCCTGGTCTATAGTGCTTGTTCTAGTACAGCTAAGGCTACACAAAACAAAAAGCAAATTAAGAAAAGCATTCAACTGCCCAGGCTGAATCCCCAGCTTTTTTTGCTGCTGTTGTTGTTGGGGTTTTTTTGTTTTTTCGAGACAGGGTTTCTCTATGTATCTCTGGCTGTCCTGGACTCACTTTGTAGACCAGGCTGACCTGGAACTCACAGAGATCCGACTACCTCCATCCACCATGCCTGGCTCAACAGGATCCTTAAAAAAAATTTTTTTTTTTTTTGAGACAGAGTTTTTCTGTGTAGCCCTGGCTGTTCTGGACTCACTTTGTAGACCAGACTGGCCTTGAACTCACAGAGATCTGCTGCCTCTCTTCCCAAGTGCTGGGATTAAAGGGGTGTGCCACCACGCCCGACAATAACAGATAGCTGTGACTGTCTTGTGGGTGCTGGGATTTGAACCCCGGTCCTTGGAAGAACAGCCAGTGCTCTTAACTGCTGAGCCATCTCTCCAGCCCCTATCATTATTGTTATAAATGACAGGGTGTCATGTTTCTTAGTCTGACTTTGAACTAATTATATAGAGACTGGTATGGAACTCCTGTCTTTAGCCTCACACCTGAGGTACCCAGGGATAGATGCAGGGAGTAGTACAAGAGACTCCAAAATCTGGGATTAAAGGCACAGTGGCGCCAAGCCCAGCCTACTTACTTATTTTTGGTTAAGACATGGTCTCACACTGTAACCCAAGTTATTCCAGAAACTCATAGCAATCCTTGTGCCTCAGCTCTCTGAACACCAGGATGACAGGTGTGAGCCACCATACCTGCCTGCTGACTTTCTGAAGTGTTGGCTTCCATGTTAAGTAACATCAGTGCTGTTAAACTGGGACCTGGGGAATTTATGCTGTAGCCTGTTGCTTTACACCTGTTGACAACAGTCCTTGTCTTAGTCACTATTCTGTTGCTGAGACAAAGCACCATGACCAAGGCAACTGAAAAAAAGTAAGCATTTGCTGTGGGAGTTTCTGGTTCCAGAGCATTAGAGCCCATGATACTCCTGGAAGGGAAGCATGGCAGCAGGCAGGCTTGGCACTGGAGCAGCAGCTGAGAGCTCACATCTGATCCATAAACAGGAGGCAAAGCGGGAGCTAACTGGGAATGGAGTGGGCTTTTGATATCTCGAAGCTCACACCAGTGGCAGCCTCCTCCAAGGAGGCCACACTCCTCATCCTGCCAAGCAGTTCCACTGAGGACCAAGCACTCAAGAACATGAGCTCACAGGGGCCATCCTCGTCCAAGCCTCCACAGTCCTCCATCTCCCCCTCACCAGGCCCTGGCACAGTCCTCCCTCCACCCATCTCTGGCTATTTTAGATCCTTCCCATGAGAGAGTCACACAGTGTACCCAGCTTTACAAGAGTGGGGGGTGGGGGGTTATGAGTGGCAAGTCAGGACCCAGCCAGGGTCTCACCTCAGTCTCAGGACTCTCAGTAAGGAGCCAGTCAGGTTAAGTCTGTAAATCCTAATCTGTAACCTCAGCTGTGGACTGTGAGGCAGACAGGACAACAAAGTATAATATCTCAAAAAAAAGAAAAGAGAAACATGTTCAGTAACCGTGAGACAGTAAGGCCTGGGAAGAGGGCAAACGCTGGCACACTCCTGGGACATTGGTATAACATGCTGGTCTTACATTGACCACAGGAGCTGGACAGGTGGTGGAGCACACTTGTACTTGCAGAGGGCCTGGGCTTGGTTCCCAGCACCCATGGTGTTTAACAACGGCCTGTGACTCCAGCTCCAGGGGATCTGACACCCCTCTTCTGGCCTGCTCAGGCACTGCACACACATGCAGATACCCAGAAACACAAATAAATAAATAAATCATTAAAAAGAAAGAAAGCTGGGCATGGTGGTGCACGCCTCCAATCCCAGCATTTGGGAGGCAGAGGCAGGTGGATCTCTGTGAGTTCAAGGCCAGTGTGGTCTACAAAGTGAGTCCAGCACAGCCAGGGCTCAGTACACAGAGAAACCCTGTCTCAAAAAAACAAAACAACAAACGAAAACAAAAAAAGAAAGGAAAGAAGGAAGGAGTGGAGGAAGGAAGGAAACCTGCCATTCAGCTGAGGCAGGATTGTGAATCCTAGCCTAGCCTGGACTACCGCGCACAATGTTGTCTCAAAAAACAGAACATCCTGGGCATAGAGGTGGTGCCTGCATAGAGTCCCAGTGTTAGACCACAGACCCTCTTGCTGCCCCTCCCTCCCTCCTTCCTTCCCTCCCTCTCTCTCTCTCATGCCTTCCTGCAGCCTCTGCAGAGGAAGGGTTGATAAATGAGCTGAGCCCTCAGAGCTCTTGCAGAGCTCAGCCATCGCCCTCCCGCTTGCAGCGTGCAGCTGTGAGCAAGCCCAGCCTTCCTGACACTTAGAGCAGGGACAACCTTGAATTACAACTTGACTGTTGTTGGCTTCTCTCTTGCCTCGTGACTCCTGGCACGTGGGCTAGGCAGGGCTAAATCCCATGGCATGATGATTGCCTCTTACCCCTCTGAAATTTAAGGGTCAGGAACCCTTCCATCCTTCAGAATTGAAGGCTTCAAGACTCCATAAGTGCAGAGGGACGGCTGCAGAGTTAGGTGTGATTGCTACTCCCACAGACAACCTGGTCAGTTCCCAGCACCCACATGGGGGGCAGGGCACACGACTGCCGGTGAGCCAGCCCGTGACTCTAGCTCACGACTCTGGCTCCCTCTTCTGGCCTCTGAGGGTATTTACACTCTTATGAGCACACAATTAAAAATAAAATTTTAAATACAATAACTATCGTGCTGTTTGTAATGCAGCGCCCTTCCTCTCCTCACATCACTTATGGCTGCCCAAGATCATGAGGCTATGTGGGGGCTTGAATAGGAACGGCCCCCAAGGATGCATACGCTTGAATGCTTGGCCATAGAGAGTGGTACTATTAGGAGGTGCAGCCTTGTTGAAGAAAGTGTGTCACTGGGTGGGTGGGCTTTGAGGTCTCATATGCTCAAGCTACACCCAGTGTGGCACACGGTCTCCTTTGGCTGCCTGCAGATCCAGATGTAGAATTCTTTTTTTTTTTCTTTTTTTTTTTTTTTTTTGGTTTTTCGAGACAGGGTTTCTCTGTGTAGCCCTGGCTGTCCTGGACTCACTTTGTAGACCAGGCTGGCCTCGAACTCACAAAGATCCGCCTGCCTCTGCCTCCCAAGTGCTGGGATTAAAGGCGTGCGCCACCACCACCCGGCTCCAGATGTAGAATTCTTGGCTCCTCTCCCAGCACCGTGTCTGCCCGCACACTGCCATGTTTCCCGCCATGATAATAATGGACTAAACCTCTGAAAGTATAAGCCAGCTCCAATTAAACGTTTTCCTTTTTTAAGAGTTGCCTTGGTAGCTGGGCTGTGGTGGCGCCCATACCTTTGATCCAGCACTCAGCATGTGCACAAGCTGCAGGGTTGGGTTTGAGGGTGATAGGCAGGCAGGCTCTACTTCCTGATGTGATCTGGTGCCTCACATGGCCGTTACCATGGTGGCGAGGCGATCCCACTGCCAGGACAGTCTGGATCTCCTGAACCATGATCCAGAACTAATCTCAGCCAGCACTGAGGCTACACTGAGGGACTGCACTGTCTCCAAGGGAAAAATATCTTCCTTTGGAACATTGTCTGAAACCATACTTTTTAATTATTCAACACTTATTTATTAGTAACTTATAACAAATTTATTATTCACTTATAACAAATATAAACACTTAACTATTAACCCTATAAATTCCTACAACCCCTATGAATGTCTACAACCCCTAAGACCTAACCACTAAAACTATTGATAACTATTACAACTATTTTCATAACCTTTCAGAAGGATACAGTCTCTGGGGCAGGTCCTCAGTCGTCAGGAACACAGTCTCTGGGGTAGACCCTTTAATGCACGTAGCAGTCTTTCTTCTGGAATATCTCAGACACAGGTTCATCAGGTAAATTGGCTATGGCGGTTTCACCTTAAATAAGGCTTGAGGCTTTCTTCTCTCTGGGAGACCTCAGCCATCTGTAGGCCAACTTATTTCCTTCATATCAGCAACTCTGCCGCTCTGTCTCAGTCTTTAAAGCCGGCCACCAGGCCACTGTTCTGACAGGTCAAACCCCTCTAGGCAAAGGCTGAGCCACAGGGTTTAGTCCTTGGCCTTTTGCTGTCTTGATGAGGCTTTCTGTGCTCACCAGCTTCTTTCTGCCTCAGAGAGATCTGGCCATCAATCCACCAGCACTTTCTTCATCAGGGGATACAAACTACTCATTGTCCTTTTTTTTTTTTTAAACATTTATTTATTTATTATGTATACAGTATTTGCTCTACATATATGCCCAGGCAGATCTCAATGTAGATGGCTGTGAGCCACCATGTGGTTGCTGGGAATTGAACTCAGGACCTTGGGAAGAACAGCCAGTGCTCTTAACCTCTGAGCCACCTCTCCAGCCCCTCATTGTCCTTTTTAGCATGAGGACTCCCTAGCATCGGAGCTCGCTAGCATGGAGCCCCTAGCACGCCCTCTCTCGGGCTCATCCACTTGTCCTTAAATAGGATCTCTCCCTTGTTCCACCTGCTTCAGCTTAATTTGGGCTCTGCCCACATAGCAGTTGAAAACAATGCCAGGTCATAAAGTCTTTCCTTGTTTCACCTGGCTTTAACCTTGTTTTTCAGTCCATAGAGACTCCCCTCGTTTCACGTGACTTCATCCATAAGCTGATAAGCTAATTGCTCACAGCCAAGTTGATCTTCTTGCCCCGGATTAAGAGGCTGCATCAGAAACCTAGATATTTACAAAATCTAATTTATATTAATCTAACTCCCTATAATTGTCTTTCTTCTTTCTTTAAAGATTTATTTATTAAGCCGGGCGTTGGTGGCGCACGCCTTTAATCCCAGCACTTGGGAGGCAGAGGCAGGCGGATCTTTGTGAGTTCGAGGCCAGCCTGGTCTACAAAGCGAGTCCAGGACAGCCAGAGATATTCAGAGAAACCCTGTCTCGAAAAACCAAAAAAAAACAAAAAAAAAAAGATTTATTTATTATGTATATGGTATTCTGCCTGCATGTACATGTGCAGGCCAGAAGAGGGTGCCTGATCTCATTATAGATGGTACGAACCACCATGTGGTTGCTGGGAATTGAACTCAGGACTTCTGGAAGAGCAGACAGTGCTCTTAACCATTGAGACATGTCTCCAGCTCCTTTTTTTCTTTCTTTCTTCTTTTCTTTCTTTCTTTTTTTTTTTTTTTGGTTTCTTGAGACAGGGTTTCTCTGTGTAGCCCTGGCTGTCCTGGACTCACTTTGTAGACCAGGCTGGCCTTGAACTCACAGAAATTCTCCTGCCTCTGCCTCCCGAGAGCTGAAAAAAGGCGTGTGCCACCACGCCCAGCAGAACATTTTCTTTTGGCAATATCTACCCTTTCACTTTCATCTTGTTATTTTGGCTTTTAGATACCTGGTCTCTCTGTGTAACAGCCCTGGCTGTCCTGGAACGTGTTCTGTAGACCAGGCTGGCCTCTAACTCACAGAGATCCATCTGCCTCTGCCTCCTGAGTGCTGGGATTAAAGGTGTGTACCATCATGCCCGACCCTTTCATTTTTAAACAAAAGGTCTCACTCTATAGGCCAGGCTGTCCTAGAATTCGTTATGTAGCCCAGGCTAGCCTCAAACTCTTCAGTCTTTTGCACCTGCCCCTGAGTACTCAGATCACAGGCTGTGCCACCATACCTTTTTTTAGTGGCTACGTAGTCTTATATTATACTTAGGCACTATAATGAATTTTATTCTTAACTGATTCTCTATTGTTGGACATTTATGTAACTTCCAAGCTGTTAAAATTAACCAGCATGCCAATTTATGGGAAGTCTATCTGGCAAGTAAGTAAGATCATTCTGCATGTTGTCTCTCGTTGTTTCCCTGTGAGAAAGCTCGCAGGAAACCTAACTGGAATCAGATTGGTCTTAACGCCAGGAGGCAGCAACTGAATCACAGCCTGCAATGTGTCTCTGGACAGGGTCCAGTAAGACACTCCATATCAACTTCCATCCAACATGGTCCCACAGCGTTAGAGAGGCTGGGGGCAAATGGACTCTGAAAGGAAAAGTATCAGTCAGGATCCCCAAGACCAAGTTCCTAGCACAAAGGAGATTTATTTGTCCCGGAGGGACAGAGGGCAGGGATAAGAGACAAAGGAAGAAGATAGGGAAAGAGGGAGAAGGGGAAGGGAACAAAGGAGAGGAAGAAGAGACAAAGAACTGCCTCTAGATAGAGCACACACACATGGCCTATAGGCAAATGGCAGTTTATAAAGGTAAAGGGATCTGTGTCAGGACGAGATGTTTAAATTTTAATATTTTGTTTTTGTTTTGGGGTGTTTTGTTGTTGTTGTTTTGTTTTTGTTTTTTTTGACAGGGTTTCTTTGTGTGTCCATGGCTGGCCTCGAACTCACAGAGATCCACCTGCCTCTGCCTCCCGAGTGCTGGGATTAAAGACATGGCCACGCCCAGCCATTACAGTTTTGAACTGCCATGTATGTGGGCATTGAGATTTGAACCCTGGTCCTTTGGAAGAGCAGCCAGTGCTCTTAATCTCTCCAGTCCACAGGCACTTAATTTTAATAGGGCATGTTAATTAGGTGAGCCAAAGGGGGCTTTTGATTGCTGGACTTCAACACTTTGATGGCTGGACCTTGGTAGTCTCAGGAGGAGGAAGTGGCCATATAAGGGAACAGGCCTTGAGGGTCAGCTTTAGGAACGTGATCTAAGGTTTTCTTTTCTTTTTTCTTTTTTTAAGGTTTTTCAAGACAGGGTTTCTCTGCGTATCCTTGACTGTCCTAGAATCACTTTGTAGACCAGGCTGGCCTTGAACTCACAGAGATCCACCGGCCCTCTGCCTCCCGAGTGCTGGGATTGAAGGCGTGCACACCACGCCCAGCTTGATCTAAGGGTTTCTTAGCAAAGCAGAGGGAATGGGGGAGAAGGGTAAGGCCTGCCAGAGCCATGCTGGCTGGGTCCCTTCAGGCTCTGTGGGGGACCCTGAAAGCTGGCCATCACCATCAGGTCTGACCTGAACATTTCACATGCTCCTTCATGACCACAGCCCGCCTAGCAGTCTTCTCTGTTTGTTTGTATCACCTCAGTATTCACTGGGCAGACAATAGCCAAGGACTATTGGTAAGAGCACAGCTAAGGCCGAACATGGTCAGCACCCTCTTTGGGGGGACATTTGAGGAAAGATTTTTTTTTTTTCCAAGATAGAACTCAGTCAGCCTCACCCTCCTGGGTGCTGGAAGCACGGTATGCGGCACCACCCCTGGCAGGCCTAGCTACAAGGTGTTGATGAGAATCATAGAACTGTATTCCCACCATTTCATTTAGCTCCAGATGGCCTACAACTCAATAACACAGTGAACCCTTAGCCCTCCCACCTCCAGTCCTCTCACCCCCAGCCCTCCCCTGCACCACCAGAGCTTAAGTTGCTGTGTGTTGTTCCTTATTTAGTTGACTTTATTACAGGTTGATAGGGTGTGTCCCGTGTACCATGAAGTCAAGCACTTCTGAGATCCCAGCATTCAGAAGACCGAGGCAGGGGGATCTCTGTGAGACTGAAGCCAACCTCACCCACACAGTTAGTTCCAGGCCGGCCACAGTTGCAAGTGAATGCCTGTCTTAAAAAAAAAAAAAACAAAACAAGTAGGACCCTGAGATGACTCATGGGAAAGGTGGTTGTCACCACGCCTGACAAGCTGAGTTGGATTTCCAGAATCCACAGTAGAATGAGAGAACTGACACATAAATGGTCCTCTGATCTCCATGGCACTTGTGCACTCACAAATCAATCAATAATTTAAAAACAAAAAACAAAACAAGGACCGAGGCTTGAGAATCTGAGGCAACTTAGAGGAGAATCGTGGGACAGCCATGCCACAGAAAAAAGCCACAGGGGCGCTGCCTCAGGGCTGTCCCAGGAGGGTAAAGGCCGGAAAGGGGTTTCAGTGCAGCAGCTTTGGAGACCACCAGGGGACGTGGCCTTGATAACAGGGATGGGATGAATCCCTGTGGTGTGGAATGAATCCTCTCCCACAGGCCAAGGACACCTAGAACTCTGGCTGAAGAGCGCTCGCAAGAGGATGCGGCTAAGAGGATGCCGGAACTGGCCAGGTGACCTCCACTGGGCTGAAACTAAGCAGACCATTTGTGGGTTGGGAACCTGGCCGCAGTTTCCCGGAGCCCTGTGTGGTTCGGGCTTACGAAGAAGTAATTATCATGGCAGCCAAGGGCTCTAGTCATCTCAGGACTTCACTGGAAGATCTCCTTCAGGGCAGTAGCAGGCAGGGCTGGGCTGGCCAGAGGCCAGATGCTCTTTAGCATGGAGCGCACCATGATGTCACCTTCCCCCGTAGTGAAGGCTCATGGGAAATGCTGGCTTTTTAAGAAAATGTTTGTGAAGATTATTGCTCTTCGCACTCTGTCACCTTTCTCAGAATTGCCTGTAACTCTGTCTCCAGGGAATGGAGCTCGTCTGGCCTCTGCGCAAAAGAAAACAATAAAAACATCTAGACATGATGGCACACATCTTTTAATCCCAATACTCAGAAGGCAGAGGCAGGTGAATCTCTGTGAGTTCGAGGCCATTCTGGTCTACATAGTGAGTTCCAGGACAACCAAGGCTTTGGAAAGAAACCATGTTTCAATTCACATACACACATAAAAGGGAGGATGTGTGTATTAGTCAGGGATTTGTAGAGTAACAGAATATTTAATATTCATAAATATATGAGACACAATTTATTATGATGACTTACAGGTTGTGGTCCAGCTAATCCAACAATGACTATCTAACAATGGAATATCCAAGAATCCAATAGTTTTTCAGTGCACAAGGCTGGATGTCTCAGATGGTCTTTAGGATATGCCAAATCCTTTGAAGAACTTGGCTCTAATACCAGTAAAGGAAAGGACTTACTATAGAGAGGACAGCAATCAGGCAGAGTACAAGCTTCCTTCTTCCATGCCCTTATATAGGCTTCTAGCAGAAGGCAGAGCCCAGATTAGAGGTGGGGTTTCACATCTCAAAGATCTGCATTAAAGGTGTTTCTTCCACTGCAAAGATCCAGATTAGAATCAGATCTTCCCACTTCAAATTAGGCAAAAATCCCTCACTGATATGCCCCATTTTTGTTTTTTTTTTTAATTCTAAATGTTGTCAAGTTGACAACCAAGAATGACCATAGCATTAGCCAAGATCTCTAGTATCATGTTAAGTAATAGCAGTAGTAAAGGCTCCCTTACTGCTCCTGATCTTCTGTGTGTGTGCATGTATGTGTGCATATGTTCACGATCATACATACTCATGCACACATACATATCCCATGGCATACCATGCATTTGCTGAACAGAGGACACTTATAGGAGTCAGTTCTCACCTCCCAGCATGTGGAATCTTTGGATCAAACTCAGCACCTTTAATCTCAGTACACATCTTCAATCCCAGCATTCAGTGGGCAGAGGCAATGAACTGAGACCAACCTGGTCTACATATCCAGTTCCAGGCCAGCCCAAGCTACACAGTGACACCCTGTCTCAAACATACAAAATATTTAGGATGTCAGGCTTGACAGAAAGTGTCTTTACCTGAGCTATCTCATCAGCCCCAATCTTTTTAAAAATGTTTTTTATTACTATTTATTTTATGTGTATGGATTTTTTGTTTGTTTTTCAACACAGGGTTTCTCTGTTTAACAGCTCTGGCTGTCCTGGACTCACTTTGTAGACCAGGCTGGCCTCGAACTCGCAAAGATCCGCCTGCCTCTGCCTCCCGAGTGCTGGGATTAAAGGCGTGCGCCACCACGCCCGGCGTGTGTGGATGTTTTGCCTGCACCACATATGCTTGCCTGATATGAAAAGGCCTGAAGAGGGCACTGGATCCCCGGAACTGGAGTTACAGACAGTTGTGAACCGTGATGTGGGTGCTGGGAATCCAACCTGGGTCCTGTAGAAGAGTAATCAGTGCTCTTAACCTCTCAGCCACCTCTTCTCACTAGCCCTGCACCTCTGCCTGTAGTGACAATTCTGGAATTTTGGTTTTTTTTTAAATAAACACACACACACAGAGATATGTTATAAGAATATGCTTTTGTTTTAATCCCAGGTGTGGGATATGGGGTGCTTCACAGCATCTGACTGTGATTTTCCTGTGCTCTAGCAGAGGCGTGGTTTTGCCAGCTGCAGACAGTTTCTGCAATTGTGTGACATTTGGAATTCTGGGAACTTTTCAGAGGGCGTACAAATGCTAGGGCCCTGAGAAGTGGGGCTGGTGGTTGGTGCAGTTTGTTGGTAGTCAAACTCATAAAAGAAACAAGAAGAAATTAGATTCAGAGATCTCTATCTCTCTCCCCCTCTTTCTCTTCTATTTAGTGATAGGAGGTGAAACTGGGGGAAAAAAGGGTGGGAAAAAAGAAGAGCCCACAAAGTAGCAAAGACTGGCTACATCTGCTCTTTAAAAAAAAACTGGTATTGGGATTTCAGAACCTTGCAAACACTAAACACGTGTTCTGCCACTGAGTTCTACCCCCAGCCCCTTTCTCCTGATGTTTTTCTTTTTTCTTTGTTTGTTTGTTTTGATACACTGTCTTTCACTGTAGCTCTGGGTGGCCTGGAACTCTCTATGTAGGCCAAGCTACTCTCAAATTCTTGGCAATCCTTCTGCCTCAGCCTCCCAGGTGCTTACATACAGAAGTCACCATGTCAAGCTGCTGTGTTTTTCTAGAATAATCTCTGGAAGTGTTTCTAAAAATACAGTGGGAAGTCTTTACTCAATGTGCCTGGGCAGACAGTTTCCAGATGTGTTAACCCCAGAAGAGCTTTAAACACTGCATATGCTGAGGTATGAGGGGTGGCTTGCAGTGTGGGACATAAAGTACTGTTAGAAATAAAGTTTAAGCCGGGCGGTGGTGGCGCACGCCTTTAATCCCAGCACTTGGGAGGCAGAGGCAGGCGGATCTCTGTGAGTTCGAGGCCAGCCTGGTCTACAAAGTGAGTCCAGGACAGCCAAGGATACACAGAGAAACCCTGTCTCAAAAAACCAAAAAAAAAAAAAAAGAAATAAAGTTTAAAAGCATGATGTCTCTGAAAAAGTTAATATAAGTGTGTGTGACTCATTAGAACATTTTAAATAACTGAGCTCGGTATGGATGAGAAATATGTCCAGGTTTACCTAAAATTAGGTGGTGGGGAGGTGTTACATAAACAGGAATATTTAATAATGTAAAACCAATATACTTTAACTCTCAGCTGTCCCACCAGGAAGCGTGCCAAGCTAACAGAGTCCCATCTGAATTTTCCTTTATGAGGACACTTGTGGATCTGACTTAGGAACACGGGGAAAGATTCCATTTTACAATGGTTACAATCCAGGCACTGAGGGAAGCCGGCTCAGCCCGCAGGGTTCTTTTCAGTAGTCCGTGCACAGAGTAGATGTTGTTCTCGTGCGTTGAAAGACTCTAGCGTGGGCAGCTCCAGGCAGCTCCCTGGCTCCAGGCTCCTGCTTTCCCGTATCCCGTCTCCAGCGTGTGACTTCCTCAGGGTTACATCCTGCTCTGACAATAGCTACAGTGGCTCCCTCGTGTATTTACATTCTAGGAGGAAACAGAATGGGAGCTAAGTCAACTTCCCTTAAAGCAAACATTTATGGGGCTGGAGAAATGGCTTAGCACCCACATGATGGGTTACAATTGTTTGTAACTCCAGTGTCAGGGGATCCCCTTCTGCTCCCCAGTATGCTCTACACTGAGACACACCCCAACCTCTCACAACCCCCTGGCCACTAAGCCCTCTCTTACTTTTTATTTTGAGACAAAGTCTTGCTAAGTTGACCAAATTGGGTATGAACTTCCTCTGTACCACAGGTTAGCCTTGAATTTTCCAGCCTCTCAAGTAGCCAGGGCTCCCGGCTTGTCCCACTGGCCCTGCTTCACTCTGTTCTTCTGAAGGTAGGTTTTTTAGAAAGCAGGTCAGACTACATCATGTTTGTCTTCACCAGAGCAGAACAGAGAAGGTGTCAGCTCCGAAACAGGCCATTCTGAACACACTGGGGCTCAAGGCCGGCCCTGGGTGCCCAATGACTGTGCTCCACCCTAAGAGACCAGAGGCAACCTGAGCTGGTAAGGGCAGTGTGAGAACTACTAGGAACTCAGGCCTTACAGCTGCTTACAAAATCTATCCTGAAGAGTGGTTCCCATGCACCCTTTGCTGTGGCTCAGAGGGCGGCTTCCTTTGAAGGTCTTTGAAGGTGTGAGGTGTGTGAGAAATCACTGCTGGGGATATTCTGCACATTTGACCTCATGCTGGTGCACGGCAGTGAGCGTGGGAGCATTGCCATGTGGTGCGGTCTGTCCACAGCACAGCAGTTCCCTGGTATGAAAAAACATGGCTCAGGAGCTGGCCCTAGGCTCCAAGTGTGAAGGCAGCAGACACGGCAGGAAGAGCCTGGGGGATGCACCAGGTGAGGAAGGGACTTCTGGGGTGGGGAGACCTTTTCCTCATATCAGATAGCACATGCAGAGAAGGTCCAGAGAGGCCACTTGTATTGATAATCAGCAGTTCCTGCAGGAAGAACTTCGAAGGGTGTGAAGAAAACAGGAATGGGGGAGGAAGGCTGGACGGTGGCTCAATGATTAAAAGTACTGCCCTTCTTCCAGAGGGACACAGGTTTGATTCCCAGCACCACTAGCAACTCTCTGTAACACCTGTTCCATTGTGATGATGCCCTCTACTGGCCTCTGTGGGCACTGCATGCACATGGGGCACAAACACCAACAGACAAAACACCCATCACGTAAAATAGAAATAAATGTTCATAAACAGTTCAGGAGACAGGCAGTGGTGGTGCACACCTTTAAATCCCAGCACTTTGGAGGCAGAGGCAAACGGACCTATGAGTTTGAGGCCAGCCTGATCTACAGAGCGAGTTCTAGGATAGCCAGGGCTACACAGAGAAACTCTGTCTCAAAAAAAAAAAAAATGAGGTGAGTCACACACGACACTAGCTGGGTAGTGCTCCTTGCAGAATACTCAGCCTCCTATAAGCTATGTGTGAGTGAGCAACTTGTGAAGGGTTTGCGCCCTGACAACCTTCTTCCCACTGTGAGTCTCACAGGGAGAGAGAGAGGCCCCTAGGTTCTGGGTGTGCACAGCCCTTCTCCCTGGGGATGGGTGTCGCTGTGTGGTAAGTGTGGGCAGGGGGCGGGGGTCCATGTCAGGTCCTGAGAAGCTTCATGGATGTAGGGAATCAGAGGTGTGTGAAACCTTCTGTCATAATTGGACTCTCAGAGCCCATCATAGCCCAAACAACACAGAAAGCTGGGAGACACCGCAAGGAAGAGAGGGCGATGGGGGTGAGGGGACTAAGAGGACCCACCTCCATCTGCAGAAGTTATGATGGTTTAAACCCCAGGTGAATGATGAAAGGGAGGAAGGAAAGGACCCCTCCTAAGAGCCTTTGCCTGTCGCCGATTCACGCCTGCCTCCTCCAGGGCCACAGAGCGAGCACATTAGGCTGTGTGGGCTGTTTGCTCCTGTGCAGCTCAGCTCTGCTGCTAAGCTCTGAGAGCAGCCACAGTGTGGACAGGAAAGATCGTGTCTGGATTCCCAGAATGCTTTCCTGACAAGAGCGGGTAACTTGAAAGGTTTGCCATGTGTGGTACTCTGCCAAGCTCTGTGGCCAAGGTCCAAGGGAAGGGTCCTGCTGGATTGGGTTCCTTCAGAGATGTCCCAGCAGAGTCAGGCTAGCCCAGTCCTGCTAGATATGCCCAGTAGGAGATGTATGGAGGCCCAGGGGCCTGGGTCCTGCCAACAGGTAGCTCTAAGACTGGCCCCCAGTCAAGGGCCACTGAGTCTTGTGCAAGAGCAGCAGAATGTGTAGTTTGAGCTCACATAGCCCAGGCTAGCCTGGAACTTCCCCACCTTGTAAATGAAAATTTTATTATCCTATATTTATTAATACCTTATAAACACTTATATCCTTTAACCTATAATACCTAACTACCTATAAACACTTAATGCCTAGAACCTAATACCTAAGAACACCTAACCAATCCTACTTTAACCCATTGGAAAGGACACTAAAATTCTCTAGCTCAGGTCCATGCAGGCGACTTGGTCAGCCTTCTACTGCTGGTGCACCTCGAGCATTAAGTCACAGTATGGCTCTGGCAGTCACAGCGGTCTTATGTTCAGTTTGGTTCAACTTCCTCTAGGCCTAGTGTTGCTGCTGCCCGCCAGTTCGAGCAGCCAATTTGCCTCACCTGTTTAACTTGGGGCCAGCTTCAGTCATACGGCACTGATGCTGTGCTGCGTGTGGCCTAGTCTGTCCACAGATGCCTCAGGCTGCGGTTTTAAACTAGCTGAATGCCCTCAGGGTGGCTGCTCCACTGTCGGGGTGTAGTCTTCAGTTTTGAGGCCTTGCCTTGACTTCAAGGCCTGTAGCAGGTCCTGGCTTCCTCAACAGGGCTCTATCTTCTGCAGTCTCCTCAGAGCCGCAACTTCCATCTCTACGGTCTCCTCACAGTCCGTGAGTGCCTTGCACCCTGCTAGAGTACCTCAGGCCGCTCTGCTTCCGCTGCTGTTCATGACCTTCTTGGGCTGGCTAAATGACCAGAGCCCCTTTCCAAGGCATTTTCTGTCAGCAAGCCCTCAATGTAAGCAGCTGGCGTATCTCTTCACACCTACGTCTCTCTTCCAGGTTGGCATCTATCATGCGTGGCAGCTCTGTCTCTCTCTTCTCCCAGGGGGTGGGGGCTTCACATGCAGCTCTCTGGCTTATATAGGGTGTGGTCTCGCCATTTCTCACACTATTTGGTAGTTCCCATGACCTCTCAAGGTTTCTGACGGTTCCCCCGGCTTCTGCGGATTTGCAGTCATGCCCCTCCACCAGGCATTGTCTGCAGGCTTCAAAACGAGGCTTTTCAGCCACATGCCTCGACAAAGCACCATCCATGTCTCTCATGGAACTGTGGCTTCAACTGGGCTCCGCCCACTTTGGCTCAGATCTTTCTAGAGTCCAAGCAATACCAAGCTATAAGCTCTTTTCAGTTTCCTGGGCTTTCAGAGTGCCTTCTCAATGGTTGACCAGGACTATGTGCTGCCATGTACCAGGCTGATCTGTATGTCCCTTAAGAGTCCTTACTAATCCACTAAAGAAAACTAATTCAACGCAGTCTGAGTGGACTTCGGCTTTCTTATTCGTGGTTGAAATAATTTATAATAAAAAAAAAAGAAAACTAATTCCCATTACACACATACCCCCAGACAGAGTTTCTTTGTGTAGCCCTGGCTATCCTGGAACTCACTCTGTAGACCAGGCTGGCCTTAAACTCAGAAATCTGCCTGCCTCTGCCTCCCGAGTGCTGGGATTAAAGGTGTGCACCACCACCAGTGGCAATATCAGAACTCAGGCCCTATGTTTGCATGCCAAGCACTTTACTGACTGAAACATCTCCACCACTTCCCAGCCTTTGTTTCTTCCAGCTTCTGATGGCTCCAGGTCTTCCTCGGCTTGTGGCTGTGGAGTCTGTTCCTAAGAACAGATTTCCATCTTCACATGGCATTTGTGATGCCCTCTCCTCTGTGTCCCTTATGACATCCATCCCTAGATGTTGGCCTGAGATAACCCAGGCTTATTTTCAGTGTCCTCTGCAAATGCCCCTTTTACAGATCATGTCACTGTACAAGTCCTAGGACTAGGGAGTGGATGGATATCTTTGGTGGGAAGGACATCATTCAACCCACCTTGTTTGTATGAGTAGATGAAGCAGGTATGGGGGGCTCTGGAGAGAATGACTGATCAGGGTGGGCACAGACAGCAAGCAGGGCTAACCATGAGAGGATACCAGGAGGATGAGAGCCAGGATCCTACTGCTGCAGAGCCATTTCTCCCTAACTGAAACTTTGGGTACTAGAGGGAGAAAGGATGGTCGTAAGACTTGAAAATAAAGGCTTCAAATAAAAGAGTTAAATTTCAGCCGGGCGGTGGTGGCGCACGCCTTTAATCCCAGCACTTGGGAGGCAGAGGCAGGCGGATCTTTGCGAGTTCGAGGCCAGCCTGGTCTACAAAGTGAGTCCAGGACAGCCAAGGATACACAGAGAAACCCTGTCTCGAAAAACCAAAAAAAAAAAAAAAAGAGTTAAATTTCGAGGCTTAACAGTTAAGATCACTTGCTGATCTTTCAAAGGACCAGAATTTGGTTTCCAGTAGACATTTCAGGCAGCTCACCACCTGTAACTTGAGCTCCAGGGGAATTCAGCGCTCCCTCTTGGCCGCCACAGGAGCTGCAGAATTCAGCGCTCCCTCTTGGCCGCCACAGGAGCTGCAGAATTCAGCGCTCCCTCTTGGCCGCCACAGGAGCTGCATGCACAGACTCAAGTCCACATAACTGAAGACAACGTAAATCTCAAAAGAGGACCCTTCCAGGAGGTGTGAGGAGTAAGCACTTCCCGGACACAGCTTTTGTGAGTCTTCGCTGTGCTGGAGCGTTCTCTCCAGGGATGCAGCTGCTCCCGAATCACCCATCCCCTGTGAGGAGCCCTTTCCTACTCTCAAGTTCACTAGCTCAGCAAGTCAGTCTTGGGTGGAACTGCTCCTTGGTGAAATGTTAGTTCACCATCTTGGGCAATTAAGAAGAGTTGTGCTGTACAATCAACTCAGCCCCTGCCATCCCTGCTCTTGTGGAGGGAAGAGGGAGAGACCTGCATCACAAGACTCCAGTTACATAGTTTTGGCCAATGTGTTTCTGGACTCCACTGTCTCAATGGGGAATTTCTTCAGGGTCTCTAGGTCCTTTTTTTTCTCCTGAGACAGGGTTTCTCTGTGTAGCCCTAGCTGTCCTGGAACTTGTTCTGTAGACCAGGCTGGCTTTGAACTTATAGACCTTCCGGCCTCTGCCTCCCGAGTACTGGGATTAAGGGTGTGCACCACCGTGCCCAGCTGTCTCTAGGTCATTAGTGACCAAAGGAGTTGACCAGCACAAGGGAGGGATGGTGCTGCCAAGGCCATCAGACAGTAGGCACAAAAGGGCACCAGAGTTGCCCTCTGCCCTCACGTCTGTCACACCCAGGCCTAGGAGGCTGCCTGCTGGTGTTGTCTGTTCCTGAAAGGGACGCTGTAGACTTAGGGAGATGGGCTTGCTTTCTGTCTGTGGCAGCACTGGGTGAGGGCGGACACTCCTTGTTGTCTTCCCTACAGCCACCCTTACTTGTCCTACAGGATTTTTGTCCTTGGGTAGCTGAACCCAGACCACCTCAGAATAAAAGAGACAGATCTTGTTTGATGCAGGGGGATCACAGCTACTGCCCAGCACCTCTATGCAGCCCATTCAACAATTTTACATTAAGAGTTGAGGCAGAAATATGTGGTGTGCTTTGGGGAATGGTGGGTTGGTGCCACCTAAGAATAATAAAAGGAAGTTCTTGGGAAGGGGATGTCAGCTAGAGTTGGCCAGGTTTCTGTATGCAATTTCTTTCTTTCTTTTTTGTTAGGTTTTTTGAGACAGGGTTTCTCTGTGTATCCTTAGCTGTCATGGACTCACTTTGTAGACTAGGCTGGCCTTGAACTCACAGAGATCCACCTGCCTCTGGCTCCTGAGTGCTGGGATTAAAGGCATGTGCCAACATACTCGGCCATTACAGACAGCTGTGAACTGCCAAATGGTGCTGGGATTTGAACCCGGGTCCTTTGGAAGAACAGCCAGTGCTCTTAACCACTGAGCCATCTCTCCAGCCCCTGTATGCAATTTCTATATGAAACCAAGATTGGGGAGACTGTAGAAGTCATGACACCTAGAGGAAGATGTCCAAGGGCAGCCTGTCTTTCAACCCTGGGATTACCCATGGCTTTTTGTTTTGTTTTTCTGAGACAGAGTGGCTAGTTTGGAACAGACCACGTAGACCAGGCTAGCCTTGAACTTGAATCAACACTGCTTCTGTGTGCTGGTGTTACAGGTATGTGCACCACGACACCAACCCTTATCCTTACCAGTGGCCTTTGGCATCCTAACTTACACATGAATGAATGAATGAATGACAATGGAATGAGCCATTCCTGTTGGTCTTTGTGTGGCCATCTATGGCTACCCCAGCTTATATATGGTTCACCTGCTCCTTCCCTGAGTCTGGCTGAGCTTGAGATCTGGAGAACGAAAGAGAAAAGGAAGGAAAGGGACGGGGCACATCCCCACCGACACCAAGAGCAGAAGAGAAGCCTGAAGCATGGGTGTGGGGGTGGCAGTCAAGGCTAATTTAGAATAAGGGCTTCATTAGTACCTCCTCTTAACCAAAGAGCCTGGAGGGGGTGGTCATCAGCAGTCCAGTATGAGCAGGGCAGGGCAGCTCTGCCTTTCAGATTGCCTGCAGTAAGGCAGCAAGCCTGAGGTGGGGGGGTTATGAGCCTTGAAACCCGGTGAGAGGTGAGAGAGAACACCATAAAATCTAGAATTGCTAGAAAGCCACAGACTCCTCCTCTGAACTGCCGAAAATAGAAAGTGGGAAGCCAAATTAATAGCACTGGGTATGACAGAGAAAATGGGGCCATGTGTGAGGTTCTTCAGAGGTAGACAATAACATCCACCTTGGAATGCCTCACCAGCCGGGGGCTGAACTAAGCGTACCACACTTAAGATTTCATTTTATCCCCATTACAGCCTCAGGAGGCAGCTCCTGCCATCTTGTCTTCACAGTTAAGAAGTTCTCTAAGTCACTGGTTCAAAATGGCCTAAGGAACAGGATTAGGGGAGAGGAATACCCAAAGCTGGCTGGTCAGGATGGCCGCAGGCAAAGGCTTTGTCTTCCAGCCTCACAACTTGACTTTGACCCTCAGAGTCTACTAGGTAGGATAAAGAAAACACTCCTGAAAGCTGTTCTGACCTCCACATGTACTCTGTCTCATGAATTCAAACATACACACACAGAGAGAGAGAGAGGGTCTGAAGAGCCACTACTGCTCTTCCAGAGGACTGAAAACCACTGGGTGGCTCACAAGCCCCTGAAACTCTAGCTGTAGAGATCCAACACCTTCTTCTGGGCTCCTCAGTCACCTGCACAAACATGGCACACACACATGTGCATGCACATACATTTTCTTAATTGAAAGAGAGAAGGGATTTGGTGATGTTCTCCACTGCCCACACAGCTCCTGACTCTGTACCCACCCACCGCAGTCCTCGAGTCTCTCAGCTAGCCACACCACAGTGCACCCTAACTCCATCTTTGCTTCTCTGTGTTGGGGACTTGCAGAGGCTGTCCAGGCTCTACTGTGAGCTGCACCCCGCCTCCTGACTGCTCCCCTCACTTCTTTGGGCAAGGTCCTACTGTGTCACCCAGGCTGGCCTGGAACTCAAATTTCTTTCCCCTTGACCTCTCTGTGCCGTCGTCTCTTCAGACCCTCTCTCTTAATTCTCTCTCTCTCTCTCTGTATGTTTGAATTCATGAGACAGAGTACATGTGGAGGTCAGAAAACAGCTTTCAGGAGTGTGTTCTTTATCCTACCTAGTAGACTCTAAGGGTCAAAGTCAAGTTGTGAGGCTGGATGACAATGGGAAATCCTGGCACATATATTTGTTCTGAGTCAGGATATATAGCCCAGGGTATCTTCACACTCACGTTGTAGCAGAAGATGACCTTGAACTTCTGACACTCCTGAGTCTACCTCCTGAGCGCTGCTGGAATTTCATGTGTAAATTACCGCCTGCTGTATGCCTGCTAGGGTTTTTGTTTTTAAATAGTAATATTGTTTTGTTTGAGAAAGAGTCTCACTATGTAGTCTTGGCTCTCACTCTGTAGACCAGGCTGGTCTCAAACTCACAGAGATCTGCCTGCCTCTGCCACTCAAGTGCTGAGTGAAAGGTGTGTGCCACCCTGCCAGGCAATGTGTATATATGCCTGTTCCTGCAGGTGCCCTCTGAGGCAGGGGCATCTTATTCCCCAGAGCTGGAGTTGCAGGTGCCGTGAGCTGCCTGATGTGAGTGCTGGAGCTCAACTTGGTCCTCTGCCATCTCTTCAGCTCCAACAGTGAGGACCCTTAGAGTTCCTTGGTCCTGTGCAGCAGAGAACTTACTTGCCTTGGAGTCCACTGAGGGAGCCCCACAGGTAATGGCAACAAACTGTGAGCAAACCAACAGCATCTGGCAAAGGGAGCTGCGGCGTGCTTGAGAACAACTCACACTGGGCTCATCCCTGCACCCCTCAAGTTGAGGTAAGTGAATCCCTGCAACCCAGGAGTCTGAGGCCTTCTTGGTGGATGGGAATAGTGCCCATAGTGGGAGGGCTCTGTAAGCATAGGATGAATAGCCTAAATTACAGCCCTACGACCTATTTATTAGCTCCACTACTATGCTAAGCTCAGGGACCCCCAACCCAGTCTGCATGTAAGATTTTTCCAAGCCGGGCATGATGGCCAGGCCTTTAATCCCAGCACTTGGGAGGCAAAGACAGGCAGATCTCTGAAAGTTTGAGGCCAGCCTGGTCTACAAAGTGAGTCCAGGACAGCCAGGGCTACACAGAGGAACCCTGTCTGGAAAAACCAAAAAAAAAAAAGATACTTCCATGCTCTGTGGGCTGCTGTGGGAGCTCGCACTCCAGCTCCTGCTGAGCGGCCTGCATTACTCAAGAGCCTGACTATCTGAACTAGGTCTCAGCACCTCTCTATAGCCAACCTGCTCTCCACCCAGGCTGTTGTCCTACCTTTTGTAGCAGGCACGTGGGTTAATTGGTAGACACTGGCCTGGCATCCCAAAGCCCCACGTTCCACCCCAGCACTGCACACACCAGGTGTAGTGGGACACACTGTTGTTCATCCTATACTGAGGAGGTACAGGCAGGAGGATCCGGAGTTCAAGGTCATCTTGGCCACAGATTCTGAGGCCATCTAGGCTACAGGAGACCCTGTCGCAAAAGCAGAACATTTTTCAAAAGGAAGGCTGAAAGACAAGAAATTACTTTAATCAAAGTGGCCATTTTGAGAGGAGGAAGACCAAACAGTATAGCCCATTTTCTGGGTCTTTAGATTTAACAGAGGGAGATCCAGGCAAGGGTAGAAGCCCTGCTTCTCTGTGAGGTGACTCCAGAGAGGAGCTTATCTGAGGAGACAACCCAGTGTCCACACAGGACAGGGGCAGCCTCAATTTCCATCAAAGCTAATTTCTCCAGATCTCATCAGTGGTGACCTTGCAGATTCCAGGGTCCAGAGCAGGATGCTATGAGAGCTGACACTAAAACTCCTTCCTTGGTGACTCAGTTGCCCCATGCAGGATGAGTGTGTCTGCGTTCAGGAGGGATCCACCCACAAAGACAGACTGAAAAACGAAAACAGAGAGCAGGCTTCCTTCTTTTGAAGAGTCATTCTGTGGCCTGTCACATGGCTTTATTTACAGACTTCCAATAAAATCCATCAGCTGTGGGTGTGAAGACATGATTCAGTGGTTAAGAGCACGTCCTGCTTTTGCAGAGGACTCTAGTTGGATCGCAGCATGCACGGGGTGGCTCGCAACCATCTGTAACTCCAGTTCCAGGGGATCCAGTGCCCTCTTCTGACCTCCACGGGCAGTAAGCACACACATGGTGCATGTACAGACATGCAGGCAAAATACTCACATGCAAGAAATAAAATCAAGTCCTCTAAAGTCATCTAAGGAATGAAAAAGAAAATAAGGCCACACCCTCCTCATGTGCACCGAGGCTGTTGGGCCACACACCCCTCACCCTGCCCTGGGAGGTCTAAGTCAGGCAGAGCAGCCAGCAAAGCTCCCTATTGTTTTTCATCCCAGCTCAGCCGCCCCCCCCCCCCACCCCCAGTCCCCGTTCCAGGCCACTGTTATTTTTGGACTGTGATTCTGTCACCCAGCACTGTGACTGTCCCAGTTTTCTGACATCTAAAACTTTGATTATATGTCACCCATGTCCACATCACCACGCAGAACCGCTGAGCACAAGAGGATGAAGACCACAGCTCTGGCCTGTTCCCAGATTCTTCTAAGTGGAGAGTGAAGGACTCATGACACCATCCTTCCAAGATTTTTACTGGGGAACAGTTCTCTAAACCTGGCCACTGGGCTAAGAGCTGAAAGTACAGAGATGCCAGGTTGAAATAGGTTCTGAATCCTGAGGGCATCCCCAGCTTCCCAGAGGAAACAGATGTGGTGACTTCCATAGTATGATACAGCTCACGCTCTGCGATGCGGACTCCTCCCTCCTGGAGTCTCTCCCTACCCCCAAGCTAGACCACAGTGGAAGAACACTGACTCCCAAAAAGTGTCCTCTGACCTCCACACATTCATGACTGTTCTTACACATATCATACATACACACACAAACACACACACATGTGAGTGCATACACACAGATGAATACACACACACAAATGCACACACACATGCACACATACACACACACAGGCATGCACACATATACATAAAAATAAAATAAATCTTTAAAAAGAAATTAATAGAAAAAATATTCGGGCTGGAGAGATGGCTCAGTGGTTAAGAGCACTGGCTGCTCTTCCAGAGGTCCTGAGTTCAAACCCCAGCACCCACATGGTGGCTCACAGCTGTCTGTAATTGCAGGACGTGGTGTCACACACCTTTAATCCCAGCACTGGGGGAGGAGGGGTGGGGCAGAGGCAGGCAGATCTCTGTGATTTCAAGGCCAGCCTGGTCTACAGAGTGAGTCCAAGACAGTCAAGGATACACAGAGAAATCCTGTCTCGAAAAACCTAAAAAAAAAAAAAAAATTCATCTGGGTGCAGTGGCACACACCTTTAATCCCAGCACTTGAGAAGCCAAAGCAAGTGGATCTCTGTGAGTTTAAGGCCAGCCTGGTCTGCATAGTGAATTCTAAGGCAGTCAGGGTAAGACCCTGTCTCAACAACAAAAAATTTTTAAAAAGAAAGAAAAATCCAGCCATACCTTTAATCTCAGCACTTAGGAGGTAGAGGCCGGTGGATCTCTATGAGTTCAAGCCAGCCTGGTCTACAAAGCGAGCCCAGGACAGTCAGGGCTATACAGATATACAGAGAAACCCTGTCTCTAAAAGCCAAAAAAAAAAAAAAGAATAACCAAGAAGAAAGAAAAATCTGCCCCACATGCCAAGGCTGATGGATATCCATGGGAGGCCTGACCTTCCTGAAAAGAAAAAGAGGAAGAGTGGATGATGTGGGGCGCAGGGGAGAAGAAGCGGGAGGGGAAACTTCTATCAGGATGTAAAAAAAAAAATAAATGAATAAAAGTAATTTTAAAAGGAAAAAAATATTGAGGGAGAAAAGAAAAGCAGAAGGGATGGGGAGATGGCCCAGTTCGTAAAGCTCTTACCACACAAATGAAAGGACCTGAGCTTGGGTCCCCAGAAACCCATGGAAAGGCCTGAGGGCACGGAATACTGCTGTAAGTCCAGCACCTTAAGGCAGAGTTGGGATCCCCACAGCAAGATGCCAAGGGAGGCTAGCTGTATGGGTGACAGAGTGAGGGGTACGAGCTTGGGCTCCACGTGCATGTGCCCATGGACACACAAGTTCACCACAGGTGTGCAACATGCACAAATGCACATCGTACATACAAATGAAAATGGAAAATGAAAGAAGAAAGCAAATCAAGGGGAAGTTATATAAAAATTAATTTTTGCCGGGCAGTGGTGGCGCACGCCTTTAATCCCAGCACTTGGGAGGCAGAGGCAGGTGGATCTTTGCGAGTTCAAGGCCAGCCTGGTCTACAAATTGAGTCCAGGACAGCCAGGGCTACACAGAGAAACCCTGTCTCGAAAAACCAAAAAAAAAATAAATAAAAAAAAATAAAAATTTATTTTTAAAACATATGTCTGTAAATGGTGTGTGAGGATAGGTGCCAGAAGAGGGTATTGGCTCCCCTAGATTTGAAGGTATTGGTTATGGTGGTTTTTGAGATCCTGACGTGGTGCTGGAAATCATACTCTGGTCTTCTAGAAGAGCAGCAAATGCTCTTAAACTCTGAGCTATCTCTTCAGGTTCTATAATTACCTATTTGTTTGTTTTCATTTGAGACAGAGGCTCATTATGTAACTGGACTAACCTGGAACCCATGGTCCTGCTGCCTCAGCCAGCGCGCAGGCAGTCCAGCTTTGTGCCTCCACACCTGGCAGCTGCCTCGCGCTGGGAGAAATAGTAGAGCAGGGGGAAAGGACCTGGCTTATACGACATGACTACTATAGAAAAATAGAGTATTTACTTTTTGAGACAGGTTTTCACATAGCCTAGGCTAGCCTCGAGCTTGCTGAACTTGCTATGTAGCTGAGGGTGGCTTTGAACTTCTAATCTTCCTGTGTCCACCATATAGGTGCTAGGATTACAGGTGAGTGCCACCGTGCAAGTTTTCTGCGGTGTTAGGGATGGAACTTAGGTGTTCCTATAGGGTAGGCAAGCCTGTACCAACTGGCTAATAAACTATTCTCCTATAGATTTATTTTGGGTTCTGGAGAAAAACCCTTTAGCCTTCTGGCTAAAAGGCTAAGAGCACTTACTGCTCTTCCAGGGTCTGTTTCCAGGACTCACATGGCGACTCACAACCATCTGCAACTCTAGTTCCAGGTGACCCAAGACCTTCTCTGACCTCTGAGGGCACCAGACACGTACGTGGTACACACATACAAGCAGGCAAACACTCGATACACATAAAGTAACTTTACAAAAACTTTATAAAATTAAAAGCAGAACAAAAAAAGGGGGGGCAGAGGCAGGAAGATCTCTGTGAGTTCTGAGTTCATCCTGGTCTACATAGCAAGACCCAGGCTAGCCAAAGCTACCCAGGCTACCCTGAGCTACCCAGTGAGACCCTGTCTCAAAACATATTGAAACAATAACGAGTTAATGTAGGGACAGCTCAGTGGGTAAGAACTTACTGCTCTTTAAAAATCCAAGTTTAGTTCCCAGTACCCCCGTCATGAAGCTCACAAACACTTGAGATTTCAGCTTCAAGAGATCTAGTGCCCTTTTCTAGACTCCATGGGCAATGACATACAGAACATGTGCACCTACATTCACACACACACACACACACACACACACACACATCATTACAAATAAAACTTTTAAATTAACTCCCACAACAACAAAACCTGTGTATGACTCCTGAATGCCTCAGGCCTCCCTGTCCCTCTCCTGAGGAAGATGACCTCTAGAAGAGCCTGCCTGGACACAGGCAGCAGCCCTTCCACCAACACAGCAGGGCTGTCAGCAGAGCTGGCTGCATTTGCAAGCTTAGAGCCACAGGGGTGTGCCCTGAGCTCCAGCACCCAACTCGGATACACTTTGTTGGGCTGTGGAAGCTTCAGGGACTTCTCAACAGCAAGATGCCTGTTTAATTGCTTTCTGAGTTATATAAACAAAAATCCCAAATTGGAAAAGTGAGAGAAAATAGAGTGTGAACATTTCTCCACTTAAAATGGTAATTCTTTTGTAGTTTTATGCATTCTTTTTCCCATTCCATCAATTATTTACTATTTATGATCCATGGAAGTAATTGGCCTGATTCAAAATTACAACTGGGAAACATACTATGTGGGCCAAACAGTGCCGTGTTTTCCCCACAGTCGCCCTTCAGGAAAGGGATGAACTTTATCATCCACTTGGACCTGGTTCTAATGGAGTTTCCCAGTCAGCCAGGTTGGCAACCTCCTCACAGCCCCTCTTCACCATCAAGCACTCCGCTCCTCTAGCATCCATTACAAAGATGCCAGGGAGCCGCTGCTCTGCCTCACCAGCGCAGGTGGATCTTTGCGAGTTTGAGGCCAGCCTGATCTCGCTGGTGAGTCCAGGACAGCCAGGGCTACACAAAGAAACCCTTTCTTGAAAAACAAAAAACAAACAAAAAAATTACCTTTATTTCATGTGCATTGGTGTTTTGCCCATATGTATGTCTGTATCAGGGTGTCAGGTCCCCTGAAACTGGAGTTACAGACAGTTGTGAGCTGCCATGTGGGTGCTAGGAATTGAACCCGGGTCCTCTGGAAGAGAACCCAGTGCTCTTAATCACTGGGCCATCTCTCTAGCCCCCCTTAAGCTTTATTTTTAGTCATGTGTATGTGTGTGAAAGTGTGTAAGTTCCCACAAAGGCCAATAGAAGGCATCAGACCCCCTGGAGCCGGAGCTCTAGGTGGTCGTCAGTGGCCTGTCTGACGTGTGCTGGGACCTGAACTCAGGTCCTTGGCAAGAGCAGCAGAAATACTTGACTGTAGAGCTGTCTTTCCAGCTTCTATTTTTAAAAGATTTATTTTTGATTAGGTGGATGTGTGTGTGGCTATGTGCATGTGATTATAGACACCCTTGGAGGCCAAAGGAAGGCAGTGAACCCCCTGGAGCTGGAGATACAGGTGGTTTAAACCAAACATCAGGGTGCTGGAACTGAACTCAAGTCCTGTACCGAGCCGTCTCTGTAGCTCTTGACAATGCTATTTGTTTTTTTTTGTTGTTGTTGTTGTTTTTTGAGACAGGGTCTCTCTGTGTAACAGCCCTGGCTGTCCTGGACTCGCTTCGTAGACCAGGCTGGCCTCGAACTCACAGAGATCCGCCTGCCTCTGCCTCCCAAGTGCTGGGATTAAAGGCGTGTGCCACCACACCCAGCTTGTAGTTGTAGTTTTTAAGATAGGGTCTTACTATGTAGTCCTGGATGGCCTGGAACTCACTCTGTAGACCAGCCTGTTCTCAACTCATATTGATCCACCTGCTTCTGCCTCCTGAGTGCTGGGATTAAAGTTGTAGCTACCACAGCCAGCCTCCTGATAGTCCTTAACCTAGCTCTTGCCATGTGTCTCACTGATTCCTGCAGGGTTTGACGGTTTGCCCCGAAGTTCCAGGGGCTTCTGTGCCTGTATTTCTTATGTAACGTAGGCTTTGCTTACGTTACTGCCAATCCCTTTCCGTGTGATTTAATTTCTCCACAGACCTGACAAACACCCATAAAAACGAATTTTACAGAACTCCACAGTAGCCTGGGAAAGTCTATCCCAAAGCTGCCAACATGAGCACGTTAATTTGCAATCAGAAAGCACAAAGGGTGCACGCCTTTAACCCCAGCTCTCAGCGCTGAGGCAGGAGGATCCATGTAAATATGAGGGTGGCCTGGTCTACACAGTGAGACCTTGTCTTGGTGGGGGAGGGGAGAACGCATACAAGGAATTAATCCCCTGTGATTATACAACCAACAGCAAGATGAAACCCCAAGGCCCTTCAAAGTCACACGGTGCAACAAAGGCTGCGCATGGTGACCAGTTGGTCAGTACTCAGTTCAAGGTCACCCTGACACACCAGGACGGGGCCAACTGCCTCCCAGGAAAACAGAGGTCTGCTAGGTAAAAGGAGCTGTCCAAATGTCTCAAGCATACACAGGGAGGAGAGAGGATGAGGAGGAAGAGGAACAGAGCTGTTTACAAGTTTGTTCAACAACTACTTCTGGCACCGACTTGCAGCAGGCACTATTCTCGACTCTTTGAACAAATGAGAGCAGAGAAGAGGCTGTGGCTGAAGATCTTCCAGAACTGATCTGGGACAAGAAATCTCAGTGTCAGGAAATAAATCCCAAGATAGACCAAATCCTCTGCTGACACACCAGACAGACTTAATTCAAAGGCTGGGGGTGGGGGCTTCTGAAAATCAGAGGGAAAACTCGGGCTTCCCACAGAGCACAGATGCCAGCAGATGGCAAACCTCTCAGTAATTCAGAAATCAGAAGGCAAAGGCGCACTGTCTTCATGGCTGCTGCAGTGCTGGGGACAGTGCCCAGAGCTCCGGTGCTAGGGCGCCGGCTTCCACTGAATGACACTCTGAGCCCTTCACAGTTCTTACAGGAAATATCTAGCAATTTGTACTTCCCCAAACAAGCCCTTTGAGGTTGAGTGTAACATGAACAAACACATCAGTCAAACCGTACTTAGACAACTTTAAAAAACAGATAGATCTACAATGTGGTAGATTTTTTTTTTTTTTTTGGTTTTTCGAGACAGGGTTTCTCTGAATATCTCTGGCTGTCCTGGACTCGCTTTGTAGACCAGGCTGGCCTCGAACTCACAAAGATCCGCCTGCCTCTGCCTCCCAAGTGCTGGGATTAAAGGCGTGCGCCACCACCGCCCGGCTTGGTAGATTCTTAAAATATACATTCTTAAAAATATAATGCTACGCCGGGCGGTGGTGGCGCACGCCTTTAATCCCAGCACTTGGGAGGCAGAGGCAGGCGTATCTCTGTGAGTTCGAGGCCAGCCTGGTCTACAAAGCGAGTCCAGAACAGCCAGAGATACACAGAGAAACCCTGCCTCGAAAAACCAAAAAAAAAAAAAAAACCTTTGCCGGGCGGTGGTGGCACACGCCTTTAATCCCAGCACTTGGGAGGCAGAGGCAGGCGGATCTTTGTGAGTTCGAGGCCAGCGTGGTCTACAAAGTGAGTCCAGGACAGCCAAGGATACACAGAGAAACCCTGTCTCGAAAAACAAAAACAACAACAAAAAAAACCAAAACAACAAAAAAATATAATGCTGTAGTTGAATAAACGTTCTTTTAAAAACTCTTCTTTTTGGACATTGGTGTTTAGCCTGTATGTATGTGTACCATCTGGATGCCTGGTGCCCTCGTACGTAGTCCAGAGAGGGACTCAAATCCTCTAGGACTGGAGTTATAGACAGTTATGAGCCACCATGTAAGGACTGGGAATTGAACCTGGGTTCCCTGGAAGAACTACTGAGGCATCTCTCCAACCCCTAGATAAATGTTCTTAAATTCAAAGATGAACTCATTAAAATATTAGAGAGAGGCTGGAGAGCTGGATCAAAGGTTAAGAACATTTACTCCTCTTCCAGAGACCTGAATTCAGTTCCCAGAACCCACATGGCAAAGGAAGTACATACAGATCCCTTCAAGTTGTCTTCTGACTAGTCACAGACTTGCTGTGACACTCATACCTCAACAGACACACACATGCACACACGCACGCACGCATACACACGCACGCACGCATGCACACACACGCACACGCACACACACATGCACACACGCACACGCACACACACACACACACACACACAAAGCACTAAACATATAAAAATGTAATTTAAAAAATTTGAGCCAGGCTGGGTGTGGTGGCCTTTAATCCCAGCACCCGGGAGGGAGAGCCAGGCAGATCTCTGCAAGTTCAAGGCCAGCCTGGTCTACAAAGTGAGTCCAGGATGGCGAAGGATACACAGAGAAACTGTCTTGAAAAAGAAAACAAAACAAAAAAAGAATTTGAGATGAGGTTTATGTACATTTTATTTTTAATCTGTGTGTGTGTAAGTTCACTTTGAATGAAGACATCTGCAGCAGGGTTCCAGGCAGCTGTGACCTGCCAGATGTGGGTGCTGAGAACTGAACTCAAGTCCCTCTGGAAAAGGAGCCAATGCTCTTACCTGCTGCTCTCTCCAGCCACCACTGTCACTCCAAAAAACAATTATTGCATCACGGCATTTACAATTAAAATGAACATTTTAAGTGTCTTTTGTCCTGGCACTTGGAGACAGAAACAGGCATTTCTCGGACTTTGAGGTCAGCCCAGTCTACACAGCAACTTCCCGGCCAGCCAGAGCTATATAGTGAGACCCTGTCTCAGAAAAACACCTCTTTTGGCTTTTGAGGGCACCAAGTCTGAGTGTGGGCACAGACAGACATACAGACAAAAGACCCATACACATAAAATGTAATTAGATAAACAGGCTATTTTCAAGGATATAGAAAGCCAGGCATGACAGTATGAACCCGTCATCCAAGCACTTAGGAAGCTGAGGTAGAGGTTTGTAAACGGGAGGCCAGCCTGGGCTACACAGTGAGAACTTGTCTGAAAAAAAAAAAAAAGCAGTCATTACAAGACTGGAGAAATGGCTCAGCAGTAAAGAGTACTTGTTGCTGTGGCAGAGGACCCATATGGTGGCTCACAACGCGCCACCCACCAGGACATGCTGCATGGCACGGGACTAAGCAGCAGGGCCAGTTACAGGCTGAGCCTCAAAAGCTGTGAACTGAAGACAAACAACAATCACCCTTCATCAGCACTCGCTACAGTAAAGGAAAGGCTCACGGAATTTCAGAGTCCAATTCACACACATTCCCTGGGTTACAACTAGCATCTATTAGCACGGTTCTGATGCTTCTGGTGCCTTAGCAATTGCCTTCAACCCCTTCCCTCTCACATTCTAAGATTTGGGATTGCTTAAGGGTGTAGTGGCAGCAGATCTATGTTATTATGGGGCTGGAGGCAAGTACCCTTTAAGGTACTGGCCTCTGGTGAAGTTTTTTTGTTTGTTTCTTGAGATAATCTCATGTAGTGAAGTTTTTTTGTTTGTTTCTTGAGATAATCTCATGTAGTGAAGGCTGGTCTTAAACTCTATGTCTGAAGATGACTTGGAATTTCCAATTCTCCTGCTGTCTCCCTAATGGAGGTATTATACCATACCCAGTTTATTGTCTTAAATTTTTGTGCAGAAGAGCGCTATTATCCTGACATCAAAGGGCAAGTCACCTCACATAAAGGGGCTCCTTGGAGGACCTACCTTGCAAGTGGATCCCCTATTATCATACCCGGTCTACAACAGTCCCCCAGGGACTATTAGGTCTCAGCCAGTGGTTGTTTCATTTGAGCTTTAATTCATTTGAGATATCTCACTTCCAGGTTTAGGATTTGGAGGTTGTTAGCGTCACTGAGTGACACAGTATTTGCTAAGCACACTCCTGATGCTGGGTTCAACTCTAGGAACACATTAACCACAGTTCAGGGTCCCATTCTTTCCAGATCATTTTCTGTCTTAGTTAGGGTTTCTACTAAGTGATAAAATATCATGATCAAAAGCCAAAGAAACAAACAAACAACTTAGAAGAAAGGGTTTGTTTCACTTACACTTCCAGGCACCAATCCACCACGGAGGGAGGTCAAGGCAGGGCCTTCTACATGTTAGGAACCTGGAGTGCTGCTAACTGACTTGCTGACTCCTTGGCCTGATTTCTTCCACAACTCCAGTCCACCTGCCTGGGGTGGCACCGCCCACAGTGAACTAGACCCTCCCACAATCATTAATCAAGAAAATGCCCCATACCACCCAATGTGGTAGGAACATTTCTCAACTGTAGAAAAAAGGCTAATTAAATTATTTCTTAGTATTTCTATTATTGTTAATTGGTTGGCAGGGTTAATCCTTAAACAGCCATTATAAATGAACACACAGATACCACATGGATTTTAACAAGCCTTGGCTTGAATTGTGCAATCTTAGCCCATCTAAGCTAGCTCATAATTCTATTTCCTAGATATGACCCCATATATGCATACGTCCCTTTGATTGTTTTTTTTTTCTTGTTTGTTTTGGTTTTTTTTTTTTGGGTTTTGTTTTGTTTGTTTTTCGAGACAGGGTATCTCTGTGTAACGGCACTGGCTGTCCTGGACTCGCTTTGTAAACCAGGCTGGCCTCGAACTCACAGAGATCTGCCTGCCTCTGCCTCCCAAGTGCTGGGATTAAAGGCGTGTGCCGCCGCCGCCGCCACCACCACCCGGCTCATACATCCCTTTGCACTGCTATTCTCCACGTTAAGCCGATGTTCCAGGCCACATGGAATGATCTTCTTTAATCTACTCCATTGTGTGTCTCCTTCCTGCTCCTTGCTTCTACTTCCCATCAACCTCTCTGCTTCAGAAGCCTGACACCTTAGTCCTGCCTATCTCTGTCTTTGCCCAATCGCAGGCCTCAGCATTTTATTTAACCAATCAGAGTCAATGTAAGTAACAGACAGCAAGCAGGACCAATTAATTAACATTTAGAATGCTTAATATCACCCCATCAATTCCCTCCTTTTGTCTAATAAAAAGGCTAAATTTTTAACTCATGTAGTAAAAACAGTAAGAACAAATATTAAACAATCAAGAAAACCATATATAAAAGTTACATACATAATGTTTAGCCTATTTGTATCAGGCAATATTGAAGAAGAAAAAAAATCATCTATCTTGGTGTGTCTAAAGTTCTGAACCTAAATATTTTATATCATATCCTATATTTATAAACCTAAAGATTTTATTTAGACTTGAAAATATCCTTTCAAATTCTAAACAACTCAAATTCAATCGAAAATTTGTAACTATTATGTCTTCAACTCCATCAAAAATATAGGAAGGGATAAAGTAGGAAGTACAAGAGAGCAGCGTCCAGAATGGAAAAATGACAGTCCCCAAATCTCTTGATACCATTGGAGCATCATCTTCAGCCTTCTGGCCAAGTATATCTCACAGACTAAGTTGTACAGCAGGAAATAAGAAGGATTTTCCCATTCTGTCTCTGCAGAATCAGGCCATTGATTTACCTGCATTTAAGCTCTGGTCCATCTTTGGACTATATGTAGTCTGTTGAGAGAGCAGGGGCATTTTTGCCCAGTAGGAATTATCTCCTCATGGAGATTTTTGATGCTCATTGTCTCCTTCCAAGTCAAATGGGAGCTGTCAGGAGCTGACTGTCTTAAGTCATACAATTCTTAAAATAATAAAAACATCTTTAAATACCATTTTCTGTATGCCTGTAGGGTTTTGAAGACATCTATTAATTTATTTATAAATCTATCTATCATCTATCTATCTTTGAACAAACTATATATTTTTAACCATTTACTATTTGTTTAGCCAGTAAGCCTATTTTGTGATAAATTAAGACACTTACTGACATGACCAGGAGCTTGACTCGCCAGCAATGAACCTGTATTACCATTACCCAGACTCCTAAATAGATTACAATAGCAACCCATAAAAGGTTTGAAAGTAAACCTGTACTTTTTTTTTTTTGAAATAGAGTTTCTCTGTGTAGCTCTGGCTGTCCTGGACTCATTTTGTAGACTATGCTGGTCTTGAACTCATAGAGATCCACGTGCCTCTACCTCCCGAGTGCTGGGATTAAAGGCATGCGCCACCACACCTGGCAAACCTGTACTTTTAAATGTTGTATAGGCACAATACCTTATATAAGGATTGAAATATACATAATATGTGTCAAAATATAAAACTCTATATAATGTATCAAAATTAATCTTACTTTTTTAATCAATATACAAAATTCTATACCAATATATCAAAAGATAATCTTATTTGAGAATAACAATAGTTTTAAGTTTCAGAGCAGATTCAATAATCTAACCTTATATCTTATTATTTCTATACTGTATACACATATTCCCCCTATTTTTTCTTTTCAAGTCTTTTCTCCCTATGTAATAGAGAAAGAAGGATAGAGAAAAGAAAAAGAGAGAAATCCCTGAGTCTAATCTCCTATACCTTGCTTAACAAGACCATTTCACAATTTGTAACCAGTTCCCCTAAATAGCAACATCTATGACCAAAATTATCACCCACCTACCTTTTGGGAATGGGAGGTGGCTCTCTTAAAATTACTTCCTGCTGATTTGGGAGGCAGGAAACCTGTCTGGGGTCCCAAACAAAATGGAAGAATGGTTAAGCAAGTTAATAGTAACATTTGTTGTCCAGTTTCTATGTGCTCAGTAATTTGAATGTACTGAGTAGTTTGTAGTCCAAAGGTGGACTTTGGGTGGGAAAGTTCAGGGCTTTACTGAATTCCTGGCTGGAACAGTCTTTGAGGCTGGACCATCTGGGCTACTTGTCTTCTTTGGTGTCTGGTCCTTTTGTTCTGAAAATATATAATTTCTCACAAGTAACATATCTCTGTCTATATATTTTTTCTTTCAAGACAGGATTTCTTTGTGTATCCTTGTCCTGGACTCACTCTGTAGACCAGGCTGGCCTTGAACTCACAGAGATCCACCTGCCTCTGCCTCCCAAGTGCTGGGATTAAAGGCGTGCACCACCATGCCTGATAACAGCAACTCTCGTAAAGGAAAACATTTCATTGGGGTTGGTCTATAGTTTCAGAGGTTTAGTCCATTATCATCATGGCAGGAAGCATGTAGCAAACAGGCAGACACAGTGCTGGAGAAGGAGATGAAGAGTTGTTCTCCATCTGAATCAGCAGGCAGCAGGAAGTGGATGTTACACTATCCCTGGCTTGAACAGTCTTAGAACTCAAAGCCTGCTCCCAGTGACACACTTCCTCCAACAAAGCCACACTCACTCCAATAAGGCCACACCTCCGAGTAGTGCCTCTCCCTATGAGCCTATGGGGTGCATTTTTATTCAAACCACTACAAGAAGGTTCTTCCAAGCTCTCATGGACACTCTCATTCCTACCCTGAGACCCAAACAGAGGATTGGCAGAGCTTTCCTTGCGAACAAAGTCATCAGAGCTGCAGCCAGTGGTGTCACTCCATAGCAGGGAGACGAAGTAGCCTCATGGTCTCCCTCTCTGAGACCCTCCTGCCTCTGCCTCCCAAGTGCTGGGATTAAAGAAGTGCGCCACCACCTGGCTGCCAATCATCTTTATAACTTTTTAAAGTTTTGTCTTACTTAACCCTTTGACAGAAAAAAAGGAAATTTCTGCTACATTTCCCACAGATTCTCATCAGCAAACAAGTCTGTAACCGAACTTTTTAATTATTATTTAGCACTCATTTATTTATTACTATATTCACTTATAACAAATAACAATTATTTCTTCACTATTAATCCTACAAATTCCTACAACCCCTTTAACCTATCCACTAATCCCATTGACAATTATTTTCCTAACCTTTTAGAAGGATACAGTCTCTGGGGCAGGTCCTCAGTCGTCAGGAACACAGTCTTTGTTGTAGATTCTTTTTTTTTTTTTTTTTTTTTTTTTTGGTTTTTCGAGACAGGGTTTCTCTGTGTGTATCCTTGGCTGTCCTGGACTCACTTTGTAGACCAGGCTGGCCTCGAACTCATAGTGATCCGCCTGCCTCTGCCTCCCAAGTGCTGGGATTAAAGGCGTGCGCCACCACCGCCCGGCAGTTGTAGATTCTTTAACGCACTTAGCAGTTCTTTTTCTGGATCTCTCAGATGTAGGTTTGTCAGGGTAAGTTGGTCATTGCAATCTCACCTTAAATAAGGCTTATGCTTTCTTCTCTCTGGGAGACCCCAACCCCTTCGCATCAGCAACTCTGCCGCTCTACCTCAGAGTCCTTAAAGCCAGGCACAGTTTCCTTTAGGCCACTGTTTGGACAGATCAAACCCCTCTAGGCAAAAGCTGAGCCACAGGGTTTAGTCCTTGGCCTTTTGGTGTCTTGCTCAGGCTTTCTTTGCTCAACAGCTTCTTTCTGCCTCAGGGAGATCTGGCCATCAAATAATGGCCAGCACTTTTTTCAGCAGGACTCTGGGAGCTCTCTAGCATCAGGGGCCTCTTCTCCTTTTGGGCTCCATGCACTGTCCTTAAATAGGAGGAACTCTGTTTCAGCTTAATTTGGGCTCCGCCCACTTAGCAGCTGAAAACAATGTCAGGCCAGATACTTTGTTTCTTTAAGTCAATTAAGTCTTTCCGGTTTTTCTGACCTTGTTTTTCAGTCCATTGAGTATTTCCTGTTTTTCCTGACTTCAACCTTGTTTTTCAGTCTATTAAGTCTCCTGTTTGTTTCCTGTTTTTAGTCCACATGCTGATAATGATCTTCATGCCCTGAATTAAGAGACAGTATCAGAAACCCCTATATATTTTCTAAATCTAATTTAATTTATCTAACTCCCTACACAAGTCACCACTGTTCAGTCCAAGAACACAATCAACCCAATGCCCAAACCTCTCCTTGTTTCTTTAATTTTTTATTTCATGTGCATTTGTGTTTTGCCTACATGTATGTCTGTGCGAGGGTGTTACATCCCTTAGAACTATAATTACAGACAGTTGTGATCTGCCATGTAGGTGCTGGGAATTGAATATGTGGGTCCTCTGGAAGAGCAGCCAGTGCTCCTAACTGCTGAGCCTTCACTCTGTCCCTAAAGTTTATTTTCTGGGACCAATTTTTGGTGTTTTTGAGCATGTTCTTATGTAAAGCTCAGGGTGATCCAGACCTTGTTGCACAGCCAAGACTCACTTAGAACTCTAACACCTGGACTGGCTTCAGTCACCTTAGGTGTTTTGGTTATTGGAACTGAGGTGTGAACAACCACACCATTCATTTTTATCTCATATAAGCAAACATCGTCTAAAATCCCCCTTAAAGACTTGTCAAGTAAGACTGGCTAGTTAGGGAGGTGCTGTAACAGTGTCATGGACAAGGCGACTCTTTTTAAGTTTTTTGTTTTTAATGAGACAAATTCTCACTACACTATGTAGCCCTAGCTGGCCTGGAACTTGCTATGTAGACAGGTTGGCTTTCCCACTCAAAGATCAATCTGTTCTGCTTCTCAAGTGCTGGGATTAAAGGCATGCACCACCATTCCAGCTTAGCTTTCCCCCTAAAAGTTCTGGAAGCTGGGAGGCTAAGTTTAAGGTCCTACTAGGGTTCACTTCTGAGGGCTCTTTTCTTGGCATCTGGACAACCTGATCTGAACCACTGCCTTAAGGGAATCCCAATCTGCTCGAGAGTCCCACAGCCTTAAGGGAATCCTGCTCTGTTCCAGAGTCCCCTTAGAGTGTTCTTCCTTTTTCTCACTACTCTAGCAACATTTGATTAACCTTCCTTTCTTCCTACCCCCTCCCTTTTCCCCTTTGAGAGACTGTCCTGCTATGTAGCCCGGGCAGGACTTGAGCTCACAATCTTTCTGCCTCAGCACCCCCACCCCCATGGTAGGATTACAGGTATGCACAACCATGCCCAGCAAACGTGCACAGGGAAAAGCAATTTGTTTTCTATGTTGGGAATTGAAACCAATCCTTCCATGTCTTGGCAAGTGTTCTACCAGAGTCAAGTTCCCAGCCCTAGTAGCTGATATTAAACTATGCTGTTTAAATTGCTACATAGTTTCTTTCTCTTCATTGCACACAGGCTAAGGAAGAATTGGTAGCAGCCTGGTGTGGTGCGGCTGGGGAGGCAGTGCCGAACCTGCAGACCGCAGGCCAGTCAGCTGCACCATTTGTCCATCTGCAGGGTGCTATGCTTCATCAAATTTCAGAAGACAAGGCAGCAGCTTCCACCTGTGGAGCTTCTGCCTGTGGAGACCCCTGCTAAGCAAAGTTCATCAGCTTCTTGAACCTGGATGTAGATGGATGTCTGCCATTGCTTGTCTTATCCCCTATAGGCACCCATAGGTGGGCTACAGTGACCACAGCCTCCACACGGCCCTTCTCGCCCCTGAACGCCTATTTATCTTTGGCGGCCAGGCTTACACTTACTTTGGCTGGCTTTGGATACACTCTACCACTCAGCTATATCCCTGTTCTAATACCACAGTTTTGTAAATTTTTTTTTTAACTGGGTTTGGCAACTCACACTTGCAACTACAACTCTCGGGAGGCTAGGAAGGAGGGGTTCCACTCTCAGGGCCAGCCTGGGAGATTCTGTCTCAAAAAGGTAAGGAAGGGAGAATAAACACTTCTGCACTGGTCTTTGTTGCGCTAGGAAGGGTGATGCACGAGGGCTTTGGGCAGGCTCAAAGCCAGTCTGGGCTGTAAGGGAAGACCCTGTCTCAGGAAAACAAATAATTTCTTAAGCTATAATCAATTATGGTTATATTTTATTTATTATTTATTTAGGTTTTCTGAGGCAGGGTTTCTCCATATAATAGCCCTGACTACTCTGGACTTGTTTTGTAGACCAAGCTGGCCTTGAACTCACAGAGATCCACCTGCCTCTGCCTCCCGAGCGCTGGAATTAAAGGTGTGTGCCACCACCGCCACCTGCCCGGCTCACAAGCAGCTTTTATGAGTGCTAGGAATCCCAACTCAGGTCCTCACACTCACATAGCACTTCACCCACTGAGTCACCCCTCCAGCCATTAAAATTCTTTTGTGTGCTTATCTGGGCTTGAGACAGGTTCTTGTTATGCGGCCTTCCTTGGCCTGCGACTCTGGGACCCTCCTGCGTGTGGAGATCAGAGGTGCATACCACCATGCCTGGCCACTCTTCTAAGTTGTCCTTTCCCCTCTTGCAAAGTCTTCTGTGTGTCAAGCTGAGCCCTGTCCTTAGCTTCAGTTTTGCTTGTTGACTTAACATGCTTCTCTGCCCTAGACATTTTCTGTGCACGCTAGCTCTTAAGGCTTCATCATTTTCAATGTGGTATTTTTGGCAAGACTAACTCATATGCGGTGGTGGCATTTTCTGTAAGTGGAACATCATGTCTGCCTGTCTTTTTGTGATACCGCAGCCAGTGATTTTCAATGCCTTCATCCACTCATTCACTGGGGGCTTTTTTTAAATTTTATTCCAGCTAATTACGTTTACTGTTTTCATGCATTTTTCTGTGTAGTTTTGATATTAAGCATGTTCACCCTGCTGTGAAATCACACTACTGTCCCCCCACCTCCAGAACTTTGTCCTCTGCTGAAGCAGAAGACACACCAACAGCCCCCACACTCTTCTCCAGCATGTACACCGCTTGGTCTCTAGGGGTTCAAATAACCTCTGCAGGTCTTCCACGCAAGCGGACTTGTACACATTCAAAAACATCTGTCACTACGCCAGTTGCAAAAGAAAATCACCTGTCCTTTTGTGATTATTTCCTTTAGCATAGTCTGTGCATGCATGGTTCAGTGTCATGGAGTGTGTTAGAATTTCTTCCACACCTGTGACAGTTGATCTAGTCCACTTGATAGGATTTAGAATCACCTGGGAAGCAAACCTGAGGCTTTCCAGGAAGGATTTCTTGACATGAGGAGAACACCTAGTGTGGGCAGCATCATTCCAACAGGCTCAAGTCCTGGGCTGAATGAAAAGGAGAGAGCACAAGGAGTAATTGAACCTCCTTAATTCAACTGCAATGCAATATCCAGCCACCTCGTGTTCTACTGCTGCTGCCATCCCCGAAGATGGACAGTATCTCCTCAAACTGGAAGCCAAAAGTAAACCCATTGCTGCTTCTTTTCTTATTTTTGGTTTTTTGAGACAGGGTTTCTCCGTGTAACAGAACCCTGACTGACTGTTCTGGACTTGCTTTGTAACCAGGCTGGCCTAGAATTCACAGAGATCCGCCTGCCTTTGTCTCCCGAGTGCTGGGATTAAAAACATGCACCACCACCCCTGGCCATAGGCTGCTTCTTGCCAGGTATTTGGTCACAGCAACAAGAAAACCACACCATCTGAGGCTGTGCATAAGCCAGGAGTGCCACACCCTTCAGGCCAAAGCAGGAGGACTGGGCATTCAAGAGCATCAATGGCTACACATTGAGGATGAGGTCAGCCTGGGACTGTCTCAAACAAACAAAGGGGAACAGTCTCCACAATGTACCTATCTCACATCCACACACCCTGTAAGAGTCAGTCAGCACAGGCTCTCACACTGGTACACTCTACACAATCTCGGTTCGCATAAGCATTCTGCAATGTCCTACAATGGCAAGATAACCAAAGGACACATTTCCCCGAGTGTGTCCTCATTTGAGGTGCTGCTGCATCCTGTCATGGGGATGAAGCTGCACAACAGCATAACTATGACTAAAACTCCAGCGAGCACAGGAAAGAAGTGCCTGGTGTACACCAGGGTGAGGGTCTGCCAAGACAGCTCAGTGAGAGGTGCTGCCACCGAGGCTGCCCACCCAAGTCTGAGCCCTAGAACCAACATGGCCGAAGAGGACTGAAACTTCAAGCTGTCCTGACCTTCACATGCAAGCAGCGTGTGCACACGCACACACACAAGCATGTGCACACGCATACACAAACATTAAAAAGAAAAAAACAGCTGAAAATTCTGACTTCCCTTAGCGCACAGAAGACCAGAGACTCGGAGTAGAGGCTGGAAAGTCTCTGGACACATCTCTTGTAAAGGTTAGATTGTCACCCTGGATAAAGTGTGTGGGAGCCAGCTGCTAAGTCACACCTGGTCAGTATTACCAAACGGAGTCTTGTAGGTGTGGTTAACACCTACAGTCGCTGGCTTTGTGTAGAGATTACCTTCCACCAAGTGGGCAAGCCTCATCTACTTAGCCATTAAGGCCTTAAGCTGACATAAGTATCCTACTGCCCGCAATGCAGGCATGCCCTCGCCACAACTGAGAGGTGATCCATCCCTTAAGACGGCAGGCATATATATCCCAGCAGTTCTCTTCCTCCACAGAAACCTAATTAACATAACTGCTATTATCAATCACTGATGGCTGTAGAAATTAGCTTTTGCTGCAGATATGGTGATGTTTCTTGATGGGTCCAGTACAAAATGACACATCAGATTCAAATGATAAAGCTTCAAGGATGTTGTAGTGTCAGGCAATGCCTGAAAACAGCTTATCTCATAGGATAACCAAGGATTATAAAGATGAAGGAGAGCCAGGAATGAGGGTGCAGACCTTTAATCTCAGAGCTCAGGAGGATCGCAGCAGGTTCTGGACCAGCCTGGTTTACAAATTAAGTTCCAGGACAGCCACAGACCTTCTCTCAAAACAAGTAAATAAATACTGACCCTGCCTTAAAATTGGCAGGCTGGATGCAAGTAGCTGGGCAGGCTCAACGTTTCTTGGATACTCAAGGAAGTGCTACATATCCTGAGGCTTTAAGGCTCACAGGTGGATGGTCACAGGTGGAGGCTGTCTTCAGTGGGGCTCTGCTGTCCCACATTGTTCCCTCTTCTACCTCAGGACTTCATTCTTTCTTTGAAGATTTCAGTGACACTGATGTGTGGTTAAGGTGCTCTAGCTGGAGTATAGGTATGAACCTGAAAGTTCGACTGAGATTGATTGACTGATTGATTGAGTGGACCTGGAGTCAAGCCCAAACTTCTGAACTTGCTGATCAAGCATCTACCACTAACTTAGATTCCCAACCCACTCCTGAGAAATTTCTCAGTCCAGTGCCACAAGAACAAGAATCAGCTGGGAACGAGGCTCACTTTTGAGATGCATAATTCCAAGTGTGAGGTTCTGGATTCAGTCCCCAGCACCAAAACCAACTAATCCCAAACAAAAAATCAGGTGGTAGCAGTGCACGCCTTTAATCCCAGCACCGGAGGCAGAGGCAGGCAGATCTCCGTGAGTTTGAGGCCAGCCTGGTCTACAGGACTTCCAGGACAACCAGGACTATACAGACCTCTCCCCAAAAACCCAGGGGAGGTGCAAACAAAACCCACCAAGAACCAGCTGGGTGCGGTAGTGTGCCCTATAATCTCAGCACTCAGGGAAGAGCGCCCAACACGGGAGATCTCTGGCACAGAGAAGGTTCAAGACCACTCTGGGCTCAAAACAAACCACTCCTGATAACAAGAGTTAGTTGTCACCCCAAGGTCTGTGCTCAGAAATTCTTGCTCCATGAGCTCTGAGGAACTTGTTCTTCCACAGGCAGCTCTCTTCAGGGCCTTCCTGATATCCCAGGAGGCACTTCTCATTCTTCCATAAACTCATTTCAGTCAGGTCATCCAGAATCAACTTCCTATGCTTGCAACCCAAGGAACCAGGACAAGGAACATAGCCAACTAGTTAGTGTATGCCAGCGGGTGGGTAGGGCTGTAGTCAATTCAACACTTCCACTGCTTTCTTTCCCAATGTACCCTCCTTACTAAGGGCATAAGACCACGGTATACCTCTTTCGAGGCTTAATAAATCTAAGCCAGGGGCTGGAGAGGTGGCTCAGCGGTTAAGAGCACTGGCTGCTCTTCCAGAGGTCCTGAGTTCAATTCCCAGCAACTACATGGTGGCTCACAACCATCCACAATGTGATCTGATGCCCTCTTCTGGATGCAGGTGTGCATGCAGACATAGCACTCATAAATAAAATAAATAAATGCATCCATCTTTAAATAAATAAATAAAAGCCACTTTCTTAGCCACAAAAATCCATTTTTTTCTTTTTAAATACTGTGTTTGTGTGTGCACACATGCTAGGGAATGCATGTGAAGGTCTGAGGATCTTGCAGAAGTTGGTTCTTGGCACAGCCATATCCTGTAACTTTACATAATTATATTTGTTTTACAGTTTACCTGGTTAACACCCAAATCATTGAGACTCTTTATGTCATTTTAACATGGCTTTACAGCACAATCTGGAACAGTTTCAGTCTGTTCTTATCCCTCTATGCTAGTCTGATTCTCTCTTTGCTTAACTTTCTGAGTTACTTGCACTTTAGGCCTTTCTCTGCTTCAGCTGAATCTTACTCATCTCCTGGACCTCTACTCATGGCTGAATCTCCTACTTCCTTCCCTAACTCCTCCTCCCCTGAAGGGCAGGAAGTCCAGCCCTATTCTCTCCCCTGCTCAGCAACTGGCTTTAAGGTGCTTTATTGGCATCTCACAGGATAACTGGTGAGCAATGTTTATATAACATTGAGACAGGAGATTCTCAGAACAAGAATTGCAACTGAATATGGGGGTGGGTACAGAAATAACTATTTGAATTACACAGTAAGTTTATGCCTACAGTATCCACTGGAAATGGCAGGAGTCATGAAGCCAGCACAGCTGCTTGACAGTTCCGACAAAGCCGAGTGGAATGCTGCAACTACTGTCATCGTACCTCTCACTTGTGAGTTTTGGTCTCTGCAAGTTCCATTCTTGGGAAATTTCTGCATTATGATTCATTTTATGTCTTTTCCTGAGAAAATTCTGTGTATTTTTAGGAAAATTCTAAAATTAATTTTTATCTGGCCCTATTTGTAAATCTTCCCTAGAGATCATTAAGCACAGATAAGCACATAGCTAGATGAGGCCTTACTCCAGGAATCTTCTTGAGGTATCTGCCCCTGAGCAAACTCAAACAGTATAATTGGTGGAGGGTAAACAGAGACAATTGACAAACTCTGACTGGCCAGAATAGGTTACAGATTCAAGGTCTCCCTTTACAACATGCTTAGAGCTCTCTGAAATGTAGTTTAAAGATAGGGGGTCGTTCACGGTACACCCCTGGAGGAACAGAATTCAGTAAATAAGATTGACTAAAAGAAACTTTTCCAGCCGGGTGGTGGTGGCGCACGCCTTTAATCCCAGCACTTGGGAGGCAGAGGCAGGCGGATCTTTGCGAGTTCGAGGCCAGCCTGGTCTACAAAGCGAGTCTAGGACAGCCAGAGCTGTTAAATAGAGAAACCCTGTCTCGAAAAACCAAAAAAAAAAAAAAAAGAAACTTTTCCTATTTTATAGCATAGATGATGAAATATATAGTAAAAGTAGTTAGGTATTAGTATTTGGGGCTAATAATAAAAATAAAATCTGTTCTGTTTGTATTTTCTAATTGTGACTGAACTTGTAACCCTGGACATGTAATGAAAAATCAAACACATAATCTGTACTTCTTGGATAATTGTTAGTCTTTGTTATGTGATACCTGCATAAATACAGAAGCACCTGATTGCTAGTCAGAGCTGTGAGATTCCCCTGACCACTGACTACCCATGCCTGACTCCCTCCCTCCCTCCTTATTTCCTCCACAGGCCAGGACAACCTGTCAGCCAGGGAAGGCCCCCAGGAAGGCCCTCAGCAGTTCTCTCCTCCCACCATGCCAGGGGTTTCCGGAGCAAATTCAAATTGTCAGGCTTGGCGGCAGCACCAACACCTGGTTTTTGTTCATGGGTGCTGGGATCTGAAGTCAGGTCTTCATGTTCGGGCAGTGGGTGCTCTTGTTCACTGTCCCAATCAGGGGCTAGCACACTGCTCTGCTCTAAGTGTGTATAGAATAAATCAAAGTGCCATCCAACACTATGCATACTGAAAGAACTTAGGAAATAATTTAAGCTAATATTATGTGACCCAAACCCTTTTCAAAAAGTGGGCATGCCAGAGTAACTGTCTCAAAAAACCTAAAAAGGGGTTTGGAGAGATGGCTTAGTGGTTAAGAGCACTGGCTGTTCTTTCAAAGGACCCAGGTTTAAATCCCAGCACCTGCATGGCAGTTCATAGCTGTCTGTAATTGGTGGGCGCACACCTTTGATTCCAGCACTCAGGAGGCAGAGACAGGTGGACCTCTGCAAGTTCAAGGCCAACCTGGTCTACAAAGTGAGTCCAGGACAGTCAGGGTTACACAGAGAAACCCTGTCTCAAAAAAAAAAAAAAAACAAAAAAACAAAAAAACATAACCTAAAGAAAAAAAAAAAAAAGTGGATATAAGTCAGGCATGGTGACATGTGCTTGTAATCCTAGTACTCAACAGGCTGAGGAAAGAGGATCATGACTTCGAGGCCTCAATCTGGGCTAGATAGTAAGACAAGGCCTCAAATAAACCAAAACAGAGAATCACATAGTAGCAGCAGCAGTTCTGACTCTGAAACATAAAGTAACTTACGTGAAGTTTCTCAGCCACAGGGCAGGGCCTGAGTCCAGCACAGCACTGTCTCTGACATATCTGTGAAACCATCTCATTCTTCTCCCGTCATTGTAACTGGCTGCAAAGGAACACACTCAACTCCTGCAGCTCTGGTCTCACATCCCTTCCACATAAATTACTCAATCCAGTCTACTGTCAGGTTAGACTTCAGAGCAGAGTTTATTAAGTAATAAAATTAAGTAACTTTAAATCTCCCTTCACCTCCATCCTACTATCTACCCCTCCACCTCTACGAAGGTATTGTGTCTATCAGATGTGGGTGGGATGGAAAGGAAGCTGTGTGGTCCCTGTGCAGGGACTCTGCACCCTTCACCTTGTGTGGCCTCAACCCTGAGTCCCTTTCATCAGGCAATGTGTTCAGAGAGCAGTGGAGCTATCCTGAGAGCATTTTAGGTCAGGTGCCATCTCCTGAGTTCACTGGTCACACTTGTCACTGTGATCATAAACAAGTTATGGTAGACAAAGGTAGTCGAGAGGCAAAGGCTGTTGAGGCCCCTATTCTGGGGTTTCAGAATGACATGAAATGCTCAGTTAGTCAAAGTGCTCAAGTACTCCCCCCCGCCCCAAGACAGGGTCTCACTGAGTAGCCCTGGCTGGTCTACAACTCACTCTGTACACCAGAATGGCCTTGAACTCAAGATATCCACCTGCCTCTGACCCCCAAATGCTGGGATGTAGGGCATATGCCACCGTGACCCAGTATTCAGGTGCACTTTGAAAAGGGTATTTGGGGAAGTATCTACTGGTGAGAAAGCCAAGCACAACTTAAAATGCTTCTGGAAAGAAAAAAAAAAAGCAGAAATACTGCAAACAACGAGGGAGGGGCTGCTCAGAGGTTAGAATCAAATGCATTCCCCAACAACGAGGGAGAGGCTGCTCAGAGGTTAGAATCAAATGCATTCCCCAACAACGAGGGAGAGGCTGCTCAGAGGTTAGAATCAAATGCACTCCCCAACAATGAGGGAGAGGCTGCTCAGAGGTTAGAGTCAAATGCACTCCCCAACAACGAGGGAGAGGCTGCTCAGAGGTTAGAATCAAATGCATTCCCCAACAACGAGGGAGGGGCTGCTCAGAGGTTAGAGTCAAATGCACTCCCCAACAACGAGGGAAAGGCTGCTCAGAGGTTAGAATCAAATGCATTCCTAGTTGAAGACCAGCTCCCTTACCTCCTCATAAAGACAAAGGAAAAGCTATTAGGTCATTTTACTCCAACTCTTCTCTCACTAATACAATCCGAAATTGGTGCCTCCTCACTGGCTATCAGCACAAAAAGGGCTGTTTAGGTCAAGTGATCAAAGGTATGTTTGGTCTGTTTAAGACCTGGACTGAGAAACCTGAACTTCCAAATACACCAGGGTGAGGTCCATACCCAAGAGTAAGGGGTTCCTAACACACATCTCTCGGAATGACTGCACAATGGAGGACTGAGGTGGTGAAAGGTTAAGAGTCTGGCAGCAGCAGCAGCAGCCATCTTGTGTAGAAGTCAGTACAGAGCAGTAGTAGTCATTTGTAAGTCCAGTGGTAAGTGGGCCAGCCCTGGCCCTTGCACAAGTCCCGGTGGCGAAGGTAGAAGGCTTGGACTCGGAATCGCCGGCCACAATGGGGACACGCGTGCAGAGCTCTAGCGTGGGTCTTCATGTGCTCCGTGAGGTGGTGCTTCAGCTTGAAGCGTTTATTGCAGATGCCGCATCCAAAAGGACGGAGGCTGAAGGTCAACATGATGTGTCGGTCTCGTTTTGGCTTTACTGCAAACCGCTTTCCACACAAGCAACCAAAGCACTTTCCATCTGCAGGGGGTGTCCCTCCTAGCTTCACAGGCCCATGCACAGCCTGCCCTGCTCCTCCAGGCCCTCCACCCCCTGACAGGATTTCATTCCCATGAAGATCCACCGGTTTCCAGGATGGGTCTCCCGCCCCAGATGCCTCTCCTCCTCCTCCTGAGGAAAGCAAGTATCTTAGCTCCCCATTTCCCTCAGAGTCCCCTCCAGATAGTACATTGATCTTCTCCTTGGATCCTCCAGAAGGAGTCCTACGTCCTGATGTCTCCTTAGACTCCAGGGTTTCCTGATTAACAAATAAGATTTGGGAAGCTCCAACAGGAGGGGCAGCAAGGGCAGCAGGGGCAGGAGGCTCCAGTGTTGAACTCTCATCCTCTGGAGGCCTGCTGGGGAGAGCAGGTGTAGGCGGTGGGTGGGATCCACAAGCTTGGGAAACCCCTCCTGACACTCTCTCAGGTTGAGGAGTCTGAAAGAGTGGGGCTGCTGACCCCTGCTCCTCTTCCTCTTCTTTCACCTGAATCTGTAAGACTTCTTCTAGTTCACTCCCCTCCCCTCCAACGGGGCTCTCAGGAGAAGCAGAATTTTCCATACAAGCCGAGGACCGCACTTCGTTCTGGAAAGGGGAAGAGCGAATGCACCAGCGTCCTGAAGATGTTGTGGAAAGAAGTGTGTGGTAGGAGGCTCCTCCACCCCCCGCTGACATTCCACCAGACGTTTCTAGTTCTCGAAGAATCTCTGAGCACTGATCTACTACCTGCCACATCTGAAGGCCACTGGCTACAAGGAGATGGGCTGGGAGAGCTTCCAGAGGCAGGCGGAGGTGCCCTGAATAAATGAGCTGAAGCAGTCCCTCGAAGGCATCTGCCTCAATGACACTCGGCAAAGTGAGTCGGGGCGCATCCCCCAAAAGCAGCTTGTCATGGAAGTAAGGAGAGGCAGCAGCCAACACTGCTTTGTGAGCCCTAAGTTCCCTGCCCTGAACCAGGAGGGACACATCACAGAACTTTCCCTCCAGCCTGTGACGGTTCAGGGATTCCAGCAGCGAAGAGCTATGATGAGGAAACTCAATGTGGATTGTCCGTGGTTGGGCTGGGCTGCACCTCGGAGAAGGCGGTGCAGGAGGCAAAGGAGTGGAAGCATCCATGGCCACCTCGGAAAGAAATCCCAGAGAGTCGGGAATACGGGAAGGAGGCTGCGGGGGAAAGAGACTGGGGTCATACAAGTTCGGGGTATGAGACCTGTCTTAAGCTGCTCCCCGCCGACACTTGAAAACTCTTCAGTGACAGTTTCTGTACATCAGTTCCGCCCCCCAGGAAAACCGACGAAACACCAACCAGGGTTTTCACTTCCAGGCCGTGCGGAAGCCGAGGAGGGGATTGGGCTCACCTCGCCGGCTCGGCTCGCCCTGCGCCGCCGCCCGCCCCGCCTCACCCTGCTCACAGGGGCCGGCTCCCGGGGCTCCGGCCCCGCGCCTTCCCGCCGACACGCCCCCAACCACACGCACGACCGCGTCCTAGCTCCTCGCCCTCCACTGCGCCTGGCCGTCCGGAAGCTGCTGCGGCTCCGCCGGACGCCGCAGCGGCCGGACGCACGGGGCGGGGCCAGCTCTGCAGCCAATGGCTGTGCGGCATCATACAAGCCCCCTTCTCATTGGCTGTGCGGCCAGAGGGGCGAGGCCGGGAGCCGGCGGGTTGCGTAAGCGCCGCAGTGCTGTCCCGGGAGCGGCGGAGGTTGAGGACGCGGTGAGGGGCCACATGTGCTCGGCGGTGCAGGGTGGGTCTTCCTTCCTGCCGCGCGGGAGTTAGGTGCACGCGGGGCAGCCAGGCCTAAAGTCTGCAGCGGACGCTTGCTGAGGACCCCCTTTCTGTCCTCCGTCTCGCAGGGGAGCGTCCTCACTTTTACACCCTGTATCGAGATGGTTTTGCAGAGACTGTTTATCCGGGGTCTTTCGTCGTGCGCTAGAGCCCATTCGCAGCCTCAGCGCCTTCGGGTCCGAGTGCTGCGGCTGGTGGAGAGTGGGAGTTCGGGTTCGGCCAGGAAGACCGAGGTGTATATTTTTCTCCTGACTGGGTGGAACAGTTATAGTGTAAGAAGATTGGCGTGTGACTGCTCACAGGCTGGCAGCTTTCTCCCAAAGAGTAGTTCCTGTCACCCTTCAGGTGGTTCTGGAGACCCCAGGCTGAAAAGTCAGCCCAACGCCAGGCGAGGCGGCACGCCTTTAGTCCCAGCACTTTGGGGAGGCAGAGGCAGGAGGATCTCTGTGAGTTCCAGGACAGCCAGTTCTGAGAGACGCGATCTCGAAGAACCAAAAATAAATAAAAGTCAACCCAGCAATAAAAGAACAATCTCCGTTTATTAAACATGATTTTTCTGTTTCACCACACACTCCAGAAAAAAAAAGGAAATGGGGCTGGGAGTGGGAGAAAAGAGGGCAGTGGAGGGGGGACCGAGAGGCTGGGAGTAAGGGTGGGAAGAACAAAAAAATGAGTAAGAAGAGCGGCTCCCTACTCTTAAGGTGGTGGGTGGGGAGGGAAATGAGAGGTGGGGCCAGGAAGCTCTGTACAGAGGGGTCGCCTCCCAGCCCCCCACCCCAATTATGTACAGTACAAACCCCAGATAATTACAACAGCCAAAGAGGAAGGAGGTCCGAGGGTAGGGCCTGAAGTGGGGAAAGGGCACAAGATAAAATTTCACATATTTACAACTTTTATATAAGTATAAATTTGGCCCCGGCTGGGTGGGTGTGTAGAGGGATTGAAATTGAAGAAGAGCTGTCCATACAAAAGAAAGGTTGAGTCTGGAGTCTGGGAAGAATTTTCAATACCAAACGCAAGAAGGAGTGAGGAGACAAGGCTGGGGAGGGCACAGCAGTCAGAGAAGAGGGGGTACCCAGAAGGGGTTTCTCCCTTTCCATGGCCTACTCACCCCAAACCCCATCCATCCTACCTCCCCTATCCCGCCAGATAACTATGTACAGAGAAACACCGAAAAATCGTGGAGCTGGCGGGAGGGAGGGAGATTGGGTGAGGGGGGAGGGTGAGAGGGAAGCCCAGCCCTGTCCTACCTCCCCCAGGGGACAGTCATGTAAGGGGGCCCCCAAACACCCATCCTCCAACACAGGTCCCCCCACCCTGGGGGAGAGAGACATGGCTTTTCCTAGAGTAAGTTCCCCCCTCCCCATGGGAGTAGAGACAAGAGAGGAAAAGGGTAGAGGGCTGGTTATGTGGCAGGGCAGGGCAGATCAGCTTAGTCTGTCCTCTACAACCCAACACACATGGCCTCCTAAACCCTAACCCCCCATCCGAACCTCAGGTTCAACCCCACCCAACACACTGGGGGAGGGGGGGGCATAAGCCCCCTCACCCCGCTCTGGGACCAGCCAAGAGCAGATCAGGTGTGGGAAGAAGGGGAGGCAACTCCCATTCCCCCCTTGCCGCCCCCTCCCTGCCCCGGTGGCCCCCTCCACCCCATCTGGGTTCTGGGTGGGGAGAGTAAATGTTAAGAGTGGAAAGAAAAGTTTTGTGCGTGCTGAGCCTCCCCAGACGCTCCTGAGAAATCAAGGGGTAGTAGGGCCCCCTCACCTGGGGTCCCCTCCCCATTAACAAGGGGGACAGGGGAGGCCAAAATGGGTTGGTGGAGGGGAGTTAGATTGTCAGCTCTGGTTACTGCTAAAAAATCACCCTGAAGTTGAAAGTTTGGAGGTGCCACACCCCCAGTGTGGGGGTGAGGGTCTGTCCCCCAGTGCTCAGGGGAACTATGAGGCAGAGGATAGGGATAGCACCCCAGAGTGAAGGGGTCTGTGGGGTAGGTGGTGTCCTGGGGTGAAAGAGGGCAGCTAAGGGTCCCACTCCCCTAGAAATGGAGCAGTGGGGGTGGCAGATGGGTGCCCCAAGGAGGCATTAAGGGAGGATATCCCGCTGTCCCTCGGTGATGTCCAGTCCTGGTGGTGGGTGATGTTCCAGGGTGAGGTGCACAAGGAAGGAGGTCTGTGATGCTGGGTGGGCTAGTGGTCTGCGGTGTTTCGGAACTCGCCGTTCTCTGTGATCTGTAGCCGGGGTGGGGGGGGTGGGGCTGGGGGGGCCAGGCCGTTCCAAGGTGGGGCCAGCGTCACACGCGGGTTTGTTGGACCCAAGGGGGGAAGCTGCCTCTCCTGCAAGACACCAAAGAGGAGAGCGCGGACTTATTGAGACGCTTCGCGGGGGCCAGGATGCCAGCCCCAAGCCGAGCTCTCACTCACAACCAGCCCACTCCCCGGCCGTGTCCACCCCCATCCAGGGAACCTCACCCAACTAACAGGACCTTTCAAACCAGAGTCACACCAGAAAAACAGCTCAAAAGCAGCTAGCTCTCACCTCCCCTCAGACATAACTCTGGATTCAGAAACTGTCTCTCCCCTCCCCACCGCACAACCGCCCCTCCCAGCACCCTCCACCCCAGGCAGGAATTTCATATTGAGGAACCAGAGGAGGCAGTACAGTAAAACCTCATTAGTGGAAACCCTACAGCTCTGGAACTTTGTTCACAATTTGAGCAGAACCAGGGCTTGAGTTTTCCTTTATCTGTGAAGAGGGTGTGCTAAACCAATGGGTGGAAATGTGTCTGTGGGAGGAGGAATTGGCCTGCACCAGCAAACAGACTTCATTCTTTACGCTATGCTCCCTGAGGGCCTGTTTAGACGTCCTGTTCACAGAGTTCTACTTACTGTGTCTTGAAAGAAAGGCATTTCACTAAATAGACACTGTCATTCAGTTTTGTCAGTTATTTAGAGCGGACCTCTCAAATAAAACATCCCAAATTAGAGAGGTTTAACTGTACTGGAAACAGGAAGGGGATCTGGAAGGTCATGTCATGTGGAGGGACACCTTGTAGGAAGACTCTTCACGCTCGGTGCAAATGGCTCAAAGGGTTAGAGCAGTGGCTCCCAAACTTCCCAGTGACAGTTCCTCATGTGGTGACCCCCAACCATCAAATTACTTCATTGCTATTTCATAACTGTAATTTTGCTAGTTATGAATCATAATGCAAATATCTGGTATGCAACCCTGTGATCACATCCCACAGGCTGAGAACCACCGGCTTAAGAGACACTGTGCCCCAGTCCACACTCACAGGTTTTATTCCTTTCCACCCATCCTTCCTTTCAACCCCTCTCCCCAGGTTTCCAGCTTGAGTAGCAGAGCCTTGCCGATTCTGTACCTCTTTTCAGAACCATCTGTGGCTCTGTCACCACTGTCCTTGTTCCAGCCCTCAGCCCAGCTTTCTGTGCCTCTGCTGGGAGAGAAGACCACCGTGCCCATATGGCTGGACACTTGGCTTTTAATATCTAGCTTAAGACTAGTTCTATTAGTTTAAGTACAAGCTGGGCTGCAGTGGGATCAAAGCCTACAAACAGTTTGGGACAAATATCCAAATTACTGTCTGAGTCACAAGACATTTAGGTAGGGCAGCATGTACCCATCTTTATCTGACCCTGTCTCCAAAGGACATGAAAAAATGAAGCCTTCCAAGATGAGCTTTCCCCTGCATACCAGAACCAAAGACTCACCTGTTACAAGGCCACCCAAAATATAACCTCAGTCACAGCTCCCCTCTTGGCTACCTGGGTACCTCACAGCCAGTCAGAGGGAGAGATTAACCGGAGTGGGATACCCTGCGCACACACAGCAGGAGAGCACGGGAGGGAACCCTTAGATTGCCTCCACTCTGCTTGTCTGCTCATGACGACACATGGGCATGCCTCCAACGCCCTCATGAACCCAGATTTAGAAACTGGATAAATTAGGGTGCCATTATTCATTTTACAAAAGAATTCACTGCAGGAGTCCTTTAAATGGTGAGGTTCCCTGGTGTCTTCAGTTGTTTACAGATCACTAATACTTTGACAGAAAGGCCAGGCGGGCATCGAATAAAATTTAAAGTGTGAGGAGCCATTGCCCACACTTTAAGGAGATCAGCCCTACAGAAATATGTCTCAGGACAGGTGTACCTGACAGCTCCCATTTACTGGCTTTTAGACAGGATCATGTGTTCTGAAAAGCTACTGGGTGGCAGCAGAGGAGAAACTAGTGGCATTAGCAACTCAGAAACTTGAGCTCTGAGGAGAGAGGATATTTAACATGCCACTCCTGGTGTCGCTGCATGGCACTAAATATGACTTCTGAGCATCCTAGGGAGCTGTTTCTCCTCACTCCTAACTCACAGGCCTCATGAGTGAGCCCAGCCTGACATCTGTCTGAGACTCCTGCCTTGCTGGTTGTACACCACCCACTCTATTCAGTCAGGGCAGCTCAACAAGCATTGTTTCCAGGGCCCCATAGAGTGTCCTGAACCAACTTCCACCAGGAGTAACTGAGGCTTCCTCAGATTCCTTCTGCCTTCCAAGCACAAGGGAGAAGGAGCACAGGAGGACAGAGCAGGCGGGGTGAGAATCAGGAAAAGGAAACCCCACCTAACCTGCTGGAGTCAGCACAGCCCTATAGCCTGGGCCCCCCCACTCTATATCCCTCCATCCCCTTATACCCACTCCAACCAACATCCCAACTCCCAAGGACGCTCTGGTGAAATGGGGGGTGACAGACAGACACTGGATAGGTAGAGGAAAAGGAGGGTGGCATCAGGAGGTGGCTGGTGGGGCTGGTTTGGAATCCACTGGGGAACCTGTAAATGTGTTTGGTCTTTCTAAGGGTCCAGTTGAGTGCTGCTAAGGCATCAGAGAGGGTAGGTGTAGGGTGTCAGCAGGTGCCCTCTGGTTGTACCTTGGGAAGGGTCTGCCTGTGCGGGACGTGTCAGAAGGGTGGAGTCTGTGGAGAGTCTCTGGTGTGGTGGGCAGCAGTGAGAGGGAAGAGGCTCCAGAGAGTTGGAGGGGTGGGCTTCACCACCAACCTGCAGTGGTCCGGAGTCACCTCCCCCAGTGTCCTCCGCCCGTGGTCAAAGCGGAACCAGGAGAATTACCTGATGAGGAGCTGCAGGGGGAGAGAGTGGGGTCATGGGGTCAGGAGACTTAGTGGTGGTGGCAGGGAGGCCTGTTGGTCAGAGCAGAGGGAGGAGGAGTATGGATAGGAAAGAGCAGGATCTGAGGAAAGCAGGGGCAAGGGTGCAGAAGGGCCTGGAAGCTGGCTGGTGAGCAGAGAGATGGTGACAGGGAGTTAGACAGTAGGTTTGGGGGACACCAGAGGCCAGAGGCAGGCTGAACTCGAACTATGGGAAGGGGTCTCTGGGAGAAGCCTTTAGGATCTGATGAGTCAGGGGCAAGAAGCAGAGTACCAAGGAGTCGGAATGGGAAGTCAAGAGAACCCTGAGTCTTTAGGGTACCCAGGGCTGGAGAAACTACAGCTCAGATTATACTGTGCTCTGTTCTATCCAGTGGAACCTCCAGCCTTCCTGGCTAAGAGCTGAGGAAGCAGACAGGAGTAGGCCACGAAGAGGCAGAAGTTCAAGGGCATTGGGGGCAGGGGAGCTGAGAGGCTGAGGCCTGAGATGCAGGCAAGAGTGGGAAGACGGAGTGACAGAGGCACAGACGACGGGATGCAGATGGATGATGGGGGCTGCAAGAAGGAAGCAGCCAGTGGACCAACTGAGGACAACAGGAGACAGATGGTGATGGGGCCAGGGTGGCCAGTGCAGTGAGTGCACAAAGACAGTGGGATGGATGGGGATGGGACACGGAGAAGATAAATGACATTGTAATTTCCACCTGAGCGTCGAGCAGCCTCTTCTTGGGTTCAGGCAGCGGCTCAGCCATGGTGGGGTGGTCCCGACGCAGCTCCTCCTCCACCAGCATCAGCCTGAAGGGACGGGCTTCAGTGGGGTTAGTGGCGGGCACGGGCTCAGAGCTCACCTGTGGTACTCTTCACCCTTTGGAACCCATGCAATTCTGGGAAAACCTTGGGCATTTCCCCCTCCCTGAAGAATTCCTCTCCTGCCATGACCCAAAAGATACCATCACCAGAATCTTGCTTTCCACTCTCCCAGGGATCCTCAAGCCTGCCTTCTGAGGACTTTTATTTTTTTAAAAGATTTATTTATTTATTTTATGCATCAGTGCTCTATCTCCATGTACACCTGCAGCCAGAAGAGGGCATCAGATCACATTGTGGATGGTTGGGAGCCACCATGTATGTGGTGCTGGGAATTGAACTCAGGACCTCTGGAAGAGCAGACAGTGCTCTTAACCACTGAGCCATCTCTCCAGCCCCCTTCTGAGAGACTTTTATAGACTTGCATCTACTTATTCTCTCTTTCATTCATTCATTCAGTGAGTCAGCTGGTTCTTCAGGACAGTCTCACTGTGTAGACAAGGCTGGCACAGGCTTTAATCCCAGCACTCAGGAGGCAGAGACAGGTGGATCTCTGTGAGTTTGAGGCCAGCCTGGTCTACAGAGTGAGTTCCAGGACAGCCACAGCTGGACAGAGAAACCCTGTCTCAGAAAACAAACAAACAAAAATGTGCACAACTATGCCCAGCTAGATTCCTGTGCCTCAAAGACACCTGTTAGCCAGAGACCACCAGCTCAGCTGTCCGTCCTAGAGGCCCTGGGTGGCAGCTTTAGCTTCTGTGCCCCAGGCCACTGTAATGAACCACTGTTTCTCAGGCACTGGTGAAGACTTTCACCCGTCTCATAAAACAGCAGTCCTAGCAGTGGCGTCAGACACTGTTTTCTTGTAATTAAATCTCACACAAAACCAACGTTTCCAACAGATCAGTGTGGGGTGGCCCCTATTGGGGCAGCTCCTCCAGAGCAGTGACAAGCTAAACGCCCATTTCTCACGGAACCCTTCCCAAGGCTGGAGAAGGAGCTCTGCCCAGGGGCACAGGAGTGGGTAAGAGTGCCTGTGGCTAAGGACCGCTGCTTAGCCTTGTGGTGAACCTCACAGCCTGGATTAGGATTAACTGGTAGGGAGTCTCGGGCCTGAGCTAAGTCTGCACAGTGATGGTTAGACAGTAACTAGTGTGTTTCCGCACAAGACTTCAGAGGTTAATGTGGAAGCAATGCTGTGGTGCAGCAAGGGATCGTTCAATGTCTTGAGCAGGTTTCCCTCCCCGTCCAGTCTCAGCCCTCTCCCCCTCCCCGGGCCGCCCCTCACCTGCCAATGATGCTCTTGATCTGGGAGTCCTTTTCCACCTGTTGCTGCCTCAGGCGCTTCTCACTCTGCTCCAGGCGGGCTTGGTACTGCATCAAGATCTTGCTGGTCTGCTCTTCCTGGGACAGCAGCCTGCGCTCATATTCTTCCAGCTTCCGGTTGGACATGTGGAGCCGCTCCTTCAGCGAGTGTATCTCCTCCTCGTACTCCTTCACCTGCCCGCCGGGCACATGACCCCGCACTGTGAGGGGCGCCCAGCCTTGGCTTTACCAGCCTGCTCCCATCCCTGTCAGCTCAGCCATGGCATGGCACAGGGAGTACCCGAGCCTTTCTCTGCCTGTTGTGAACACACTTGATCTGCTTTTAAGAAAGCTCTGACGTGATACTGAGGCTTCCTCAAGATGGAGCAAGGTCAAAGTCCCACACCTTAGAGGTGTGCCATGCCCTCTCACATGCATGGGGAATATGTGGCCCCACAGGGCACCCTCGAAAGGCTCCTGGACACTCCTTGAGAAGCTTATCTAGAAATTAAAGACAAAGGGACTGTAGTTCCAAACCAAGATTGAGCACATGGGGGGGGGGGTAGGAAAAAGAGAGACTGGGTGAGGTGGGGGCAGGTGCTATCTCCTATGTGACTCCCTCCCTAGTCCCGTCCTGCAGACCAGAGGTCAAGGGGCTCCCAGACCACTCTCCCAGAGAGTACAAGTATTAATGAGTGTGGGATCCCAGGGCCAGAAGAGCTCAGACTAGTCATTTTGTTTCCCTGTTGCTTAGTATAGTAGTCATCTGTAGTTCTTTTACAGTTTTTTCCAGTGCTAGGGATCAGACCCAAAAGCCTTACACCTAAGCTCTACCCCTAACTTACACACAGCTAGTTATTTAGTTATTGAAAGGTTAAATAACTAAAATTTTAGTTTCTGAATGGCAATAATGTACACATCACATACAGCCACCAGCCACAGGCAATGTGTGTTTCCAGTTGGTTTTCCCTTCCGAAAGCTCTGGTGTATAATGCTGGACTAGGGCCTTCCTCGTCTGAAGCATGGACAAGAAAGGCAATCTAAGAAGCTTTTACCGTCCTCTGAAGGTCCCTACGTAAGCAGCTCCCTTCTAGTTGCACAGAGTAGGGGAGTCATGGTCTATGATGGAGGCCTTGGGGCACGAGTGGTTAACCTTGTAGCAGAATTAGGGCCTCATACATTCTAGGCAAACATTCTACCACAAACTACATTCCACAGCTTTCTTTTTACTTTTTTTTTTTTTTTTTTGGTTTTTCGAGACTTTTTACTTTTTATTGTGAGACAGGATCTCACTGAGTTGCCCAAGCTGACCCTGAGCCTGACATCTCCCGCCTTAGCCCTTGAGTAACAACAGTTCACTGGCCTGTGCTACCAGGCCCAGCTTGGGTGTGGTCTTCTCGCCTGCCATAACCCTGAAGCCATTCTCTTCCTCAGAGCCTAAACAGAACAGTTCTCTCCAGTAATCCACAAGTACAGTTGGGTCAGGTTTAAACAAACTGATACCTAACATCCTTAATTGACTAGACTTTTCTAGTCTGCCTATCTTTTCCTTTTACCCTGCTCTCTGAGCGTGGATGTTTTCCCTTTGGAAGGACTAAAGGCTTTCCCCAGCACGAAAAAGGAGGAACAGCGTACCCTGTCCAGCCGGCTCTCGTCCATCGATTTTGAGTATTCCTTGAGCTTGTACTCTTCCCGCTCGATGTGTGCACTCTCGATGTCGGCTGACAGGTGAGGCATGTTGGAGACCCAGGCTACCGTCCGCTCTGAGGCGGGCATTGTGGGGTTCAGTGTGGATGGAGTCTGGGAATGCTGAGACAAGCAAGGTGGGGCAGACAACAGAAAAGTGGGAAAAGGAGGGTGTGTTCACAGGAAGAAAACACAGAAATGAGACCCCATACCTGTTCCTCTGCCTTAGCCAGTCTCCTCTCTCAACAGCAGTGAAGTAACTGACCCTGCCTCTCTTGGGAGAGCTGAGGGTAGGGTCCTCAACTATTATTCATCAACACATCCTTGGTGCCTGAACAATTTACGGGACATTACTGAGGGCCCTCTTTTTATGTCTGTGAGGTTTTCGTTTGTTTAGAGACAGAATATCACTATCTAGCCTCAACTAGCAGGCCTCAAACTGCAATCATCTTGCCTCCTGAATACTGAGAATACAGGCCAAATGCCACACACTTGTTTAATGAACAAAGGAGGTGAGAAAATTGTACCACAAGACTACACTGTTCCTCCCCTCCCTGCTCTTCACCCACCCACCCTACCTCCCTGTACCCTTACCTACCTGCTTGGTGATGGAGGGCTTGAGCCCCCCACCCCCTCCGCCACCGCTGCCCCCGCTGCCCCCAATGCTGCCCTCTTTGCTGAGGCTCTGCTGCCGTGGACGGGCAGGACCGTAACTTGGCTCCGGGGACTGCAATAGGTTCCCACTGGATGGCCGGGGTTTCTGGGCAGCGCTCACTGTCAACTGTTGAGACTTGCCCCTCTGCAAGGGAGGCGGCTGGCCCCCGCTACCCCCACCGCTGCCCCCACCACTGCCACCTCCGGGCCCTGAGGGAGCTGGCCGCTGGGGACCAATGGTGATCTGGGGAGGGGACAGCATGTGCTGTAGGTTGTCCTGAAGTGAGAGTTGCCGACGGGTAAAATCAGTACCAGAGGGTCCAAACTCATCACTGTAGCTGTGGCTGTGAAGGATGGAGGCGGCAGGGGGCTTAGGGACCCCAGAAGAGAGGTCCTCGCTCTTGCTATAGCCATGGAATGGGGCAAAAGTGTCCCCTGGGGGCTCTCCCCCTCGGTGGTGGTGGTGGTGGTGGTGGTGGTGGTGGTGGTGGGAAGAAGGTGGACCATGGCCACTGCTCCCTCCATGGCCCCCTGGGGGTCCTGGACCATCAGCAGCCATGTGGAAGAGAGGGTTCTGGAAGGAAAGGGGGATGCGCAGTTGCTGGGCAGGGACACCATCCGTGGTGACACCCATCTGGCTGAGGCGCATACCAGCTGCTGTGATGGAAGAGCCGCTTCCTTGGGAGAGGCGCCCAGCAGGTGCAGGCCGCAACCCCAAAGCTGCTGTCAGTGAGGCCTGGCTTGAGTGCAACAAGTCCCCAACGGCTGCCAGGTTGGAAACACTACTACTGTTAAGGCGGCCCCCAGGCCCATCGCCCTGAAGGTCCAGCATGGACACACTTTTGTTGACACTCAGCATCTTCTGTTCTGGCTCTGTGATGTCCGAGCTGCTCGTGCAATAGGCTGGGGATGACCGGGCCAGTGGTGGCCGGCTCACATAGAACAGGTCTTTACCCCCACCGGGCGGCGGCGGTGGCGGTGGCTTTTCCTTGGTTGGGGAGGGGAGGCGAGCCATGTCCATGGAGCTATTTGGGAGGGAAGGAAGACAGGCAGATGTAAGGCCAGGACTGTCGGCACCTGAGCATATGGTCTGCTGCTGGCCTTGGGTGAAAAGTGGGACCCACAGGGAAGGGCTGAGAGCTGGTGGTGGCAGCCCTAAAGAGGCAGGCAGGGAGGATGGGAGAGGAAGGTGGAGAGGGTAAAGGACAAGGCCTAGGACAGGCGGAAGGCCTGGAGGAGGAGGCAGGGCAGCAAGAGAGGAGTGAGGCTGGTCTGGGCAGGTATGGAGATGAGGTGCACTGAGGAGGAGAGAGCAGAGGTGGGCGAAGGCCAGCACAGCAGGACAGGAGAGTGGGCAGGACAGAGCCCTCACCTGTTGAGGCCTCGAGCCATGAAGGACTGAAGGTCGATGGAGCTGGAGAGAGATGCAGAGGGGCGAGCAGAGACAGGAGCAGGAGAGGTGTGGACAGACGATGGAGGGAATGGTGGGACGGGTGAGGGACAGCAGAGTGATCACAAAGTGAAGGACAGCATCGGACCCCTCCCCCACCACACTGCACTCCAGCTGCTGCTTCTCCAAATGCCGTATCATAGACAGCTCTCGGGGGTAAGATGGTAGGGCTGGTATGGGGCGTGTTAGGTTACTCAGAGACACCTGATTATTTGGATGCCACATGGCTGACCCTCAACCTAAAGACAAGCATGGCGGCAGAGGGAAAGTATGGAGCAGAGGAGCCTCAGGGCTTCTGGGCTCTGCAGAGCTCTCCGCCTCCCACTTCCTGTGGCCTTACTGTTTTACACCTACCCTGAGATCGCTCAGTTTTCCCCTTCTGAGGCCTACTGAGACACATACAGGGCCCAGCGAGAAGCATCCAGGAGGGGTCTGGCTCCCGAGCGCACATGGGAGCAGGGTGCTCACCTATTGAGGTCCCGCATCAGGTAACCCTGCATCTCGGCTGAAGGCCCTCGCAGCACCACGGGCTGAGGCCGGGTCCGCTCGCTCTGGCGGCTCGGCTGCCTTTGGATGTTAGGGTTCCTCAGGGCCGTGCTGATGTCATTGAGGAGCCGTGGCAGTGGGCCCAGCTTCAGGAGGGCCTCCTGGAAGGATAAGGCCATCACCTGACAGGTCAGTGCCCAGTTCTAAAAGGGGCTCAGAGGGCATGGGTGGAGGCTGTAGTGCTGGAGGTGGTGGTGACACTCTGGGAACAGGAAGGTGACAAGAGCTCTGTGCAGAGAGGTAGTCTCTCAGGCCCAGGTGCCTCGGGAAGTACCTGGGGGTGGCACAGAAGGGACAACCTACTGACCTTGCTGAGCTGGGGCAGCACTTCCCAGAGCAGGGCATGAAGGGTGGAGAGCTCACGGCCCAAGTCTATATAGCCCTCAAAACTGCTGCTGTTGGTCAGTGTGTCCAGGTTGGATATCTCGTACAAGAACTGCTGCATGGAACCCCACTCCAGCTCCAGAAACTCATTCATGAAGCCCAGGAAGTCCTCCTTTGAGGTAAACCTGGCCAGGGGCACAGATGCTCTGCTGACTCAGGAGACCCTTCCCGAAGCCCATAGATCACCCCACCCGTCCTCAAGCTCCCCTCACTTGGAGAAGTTGGCCAGGTTCTGGATAACCTTGGCGATGAGGGTGAGGGTTCGTGAGGTCTGTTCGTCTGGGTACTCCTGCATCAGCCCAAATAGACTGGGCGACATGATGGCTGGGCAGAGGAAGCGCAGGAAGAGCGAGGCGCTGATCAGCCTGTCAGCAATGTCCTCCCGGCCCCGCTCTGCGCAGCGCAACCGCCAAGATGCAAACACCTCCTTCAGCTCCCTCGGGAACACGCTGGGGGAAAGGGGTGGGGAGACAGAGAGAGAAAGAGAGAAAGAGAGACCGGGACTGAGCCCCAGAGACCCTCAGCTTTCAGGGAACATGCTGAGGGGGTGGTAGGAGGTGAGGGTGTGGAGACAGGTGAGAGAGACTGGGAGGGAGGGACTGCAGGAGAAAGACAGGAGGCTGCTAGAGAAGAGGGTCACAGTAGAGGGGAGATTCTGGAGAGAGAAATGGAGAGGGAGCAAGGGTGAGGGGAGATAGACACGTGGGAGAGAGACGGAGGGGTGTGTGAGAGAGACAAGGAGTGGAGGAGAAGAAAAACAGACACCAGGGAAGAGACAGAGATGGGAGAGAGATGGAGGGTCACTTGAGGTACAGGGAGCTCGGACCCCCCAACTCTTCAGGATTCCAGGGAAATGGGGATGAACGTGCCCCAGCATGATCCCAGTCCCTGGAGTGGCTCAGCTCACTCTTCCCCGCCTCCCAGCGTCACTTCAATGTCCCACTGACACCTTCAACTCCACTAGTGTAAAACAGCTCACCATCGCCCCCACATTGCCAGCTGGCTCCTCCTTTTGACTTCCCTCTTTCTGTCAATGAGGCTGTGGGTAGCAAGCACTAGTCTCATGACCTTCTGAGTCGTCCTGACTCCCTACACAACCCCTCAGACAACCCCTGCTGATCCTTCCTGTAGAGGACCCCAAGCAGTCCTATTCTAGGCTCTCTGACTCCTCCTGATTCAAGATCTGGTTTTCACACCTGACCCGTTGACCATAGCCACCACTGGTCTGGACTTCTTTCTTTCCCTTCCCATAACAGCTCACTCGACTCATGGGACAATCTCAGTCACGCTACTTCCTGGTGCCAACACCTTTAAGGACAGCACCCTGAATCATTTTGATGATTGCAGACTCCTGGATCCAAGGCTTGCCAGATTCTCTTAACTTCCCAAAGCACACCTCTTCCTACTGCATCCACTGCATCCACGTGCTCCACCGAGCATACTGCAGCTTCCAGCCATTCTCCTGAAAGCTCCCCGGCCTCCTCAGATTGTGTGTTATCTCACACCCCTGGGATGTCTTTTGCGCACTGTGTATAAGCGCCAGCCCCTGACCCCATCTTCAAAGCCTAGCCCTGAGCCCCTCTTACTAATTTCACCACAGCTTCCTCTTCTCTGACCTGGTGTTGCACAAGGGACCCTCCTTAACACACATCACGATGCTTCTGTGCTTTCTGTGTATCTCTTGCGTCTCTACTACTTTTGCTTAGAGACCCTCTGAGGTCAGGGACCAGGCCTCCTTCACCTCTCTCTGCTCTACAACACCCCAGAAAATGCTTTGCCCGTACCGATGCTCAGTCCTCTGAAGATGGACAGATGGATGAACAGATGAACACACAACTTGCCCAACCCTGGCCCCCCAGCCCAGCGTTCCCAGTCTCACCAATGGGAGTTGACCACCTTGCACAGGGCCAACTCACAGCACATCCGCAGGTTCGCCTGGTGTTCTGCCAGACTGGACGCTGTGCACTTGATAGGGTCTACTTCACAGTTCTCCTCAGACTCATACAGAGCACGGATGAACTCCCCTGGGAGAGAGTGTACAACAGGGAGTGGTCACACTTTCCAAGGGCAGGACAGGGGCTCCCTGGATTGGAGGTCAGGGTCCTGGGACTCTAAGGAAGGTGGATGTGGGGTTTGGGTGGCCAGGTTGAGGGGTGGGGGGGCACCGGCATGAAGGTGGGCCATACCAATGGCATCCTTGAGGTATTTCTGACCAATCAGTCTCATGTACTCTTCTATGGCTTTAGTGGCGAGCGTGTTCTCTCGAAATATGAGGTGTTCCCGTTCCATGAACCGGTCTACCTCTGACATGGCCATATCTGAAAGGAAGTCCTGGGGCCCAAGAAAATCCAAGGGTCAGCCTCTGCAGAGCCCAATCTCATGAGTTTATTCTCTTCACGGCCCCCAAACTGGTGCCCATTCTCAAGTCAGCTTTCCCTGGGGGGTGCAGCAGGGCTCACCTTGGCCTTGCCAGTACTCTGCAGTATGTGAACCAGCGCACTAGCAACCTCTTCCTTGCCCTTGACATTCAGGGCAGGCTCCAGCACTGCACACAGCATCCGGTAATGGTTGGTGACATACTCTGCAAACTCCTTATACAGCTCCATGGGCAGGATGCTCATCGTCTGGTAACGGGCTTTCAGCCTCACAGCAGGGCAGCCTCCTTTCCCTTTGCCCCCTGAGCCACCCCCTGACCCCCCTCCTCCTCCCGAGCCCATACCCCCAGATCCCCCACTGCCTGTTGGCAAGGTCACGGGGTACCACTGCTCTGTGAAGTGGCGCCCAGCCAGGGTGGCCACCGGTACAGTCACCAGGCCGACATAGCCTGCCTTGTCCTTCTTTCGTTTTTTGTCTGAGTCACGGTACAGATGCAGCCGCAGGGCCCGGACAGCAGGCAAGTTGTTAAATTCGAAGTGCTCGCCCCAGAAGACGGTGTCTCCTGAAGCTGAGCGGGGCTTGGAGGTGGTCCGTGCATACAGCATGTCATCCAGACACAGCTCGCAGTAATACCGCTTCTTGGGGGGCAGCTCTCGGGCCTCTATGATCCATAGTTTCAGCACATTATCTACTCGGCGGCTGTTGTCCTGGCATAAGGGATTAGGGCCGATAAAAGGGAAAAGACAGAGACGCACAGAAGAGGCAGTGAGCAAGTGGGACTGAAATGGCAGGCAGAAGGTGAGCAGTATGCTGGGCTTCAATAGTTAGTGCCCACCACTCCCAGAATTCTAGTTTACCCTGTTTTTGGTTTTTGAGATAGTCTTACTTAGGTAACCCAGGCTGGTCTCAAATGAGCATATGTATCTGAGTACTGGAAGTATGCATGCACCACTACATCTAGCAGTAACCCTGAATTCTTTTCTCTAGAAACTGTGACTTTATGTGGAAACAGTGTGTGGGGAGATATAAGACAATTAAGACCTACTTGGGCATAATAATGTGATCTCTCAATCCAGCAACTGGTGACTTTAATCACATGGAGAGGGCCATTTTGAGACACACAGAAGGAAGCTAGCCATATGAAGACAGAAGGACTGAACAGCTTCAGACCTGACATGGACCTGTTTATATTGGACTTTAGACCTCTAGTCCCCTGAACTCTGAGAGGACAGCTTTACTGGCCCAGTGCATGGTGACTGGGTACAGAAGCCCTGGAAGCTAACACAGAAGGGCAGCTCATACACTGGACAACAGAATGAACACTGGGAAATGCTTAAGTAACAAGTCAAGAACATTGGGGGCCAACTTGCTGGCCCTTCCATTGAGATGGCTTTCTCGGTGACAGTGCCAATCATGAGTTTGAGCTCCAAGACCCACAACACAGTAGAAGAAGAGAACCAATTCCAGAAAGTTGTTCTCTGTCCTCCACATTTGCACAATGATATCCCTCTGCGCCCCCCCCCATACAAACAAATACATAAATAGGGAAATTTTTATTTTTATCTTTTTTTTTGTTTTTTTGAGACAGGGTTTCTCTGTGTAACAGCACTGGCTGTCCTGGACTTGCTTTGTAGACCAGGCTGGCCTTGAACTCACAGAGATCCGCTTGCCTCTGCCTCCCAAGTGCTGGGATTAAAGGCGTGCGCCACCACCACCCGGCTGGAAATTTTTATTTATTTATTTATTTTTGGTTTTTTGAAATAGGATCTCTTCACATAGCTCTGGCTGTCCTGGAACTCACTATGTAGATCTGACTGCTCTTGAACTCACAGAGATCCACCTGCTTTTGTGCTAGGATTAAAGGAGTGTGCCACCACAGCCAGCACCCCCCCCCCTTTTTTTAAAGTAAGGAATATCTAAAAGATGAGAATAAGAAAGTACTACAGAAACATCAGATGTTGGTAAACAAAATAACACTTGCATAAGTAGGACCAGTGACACCTGACAGCTGGCTTAAGAAGGGCTCTGGTGCCTGGTGAGAGTCACATGATATTGCAAAGTATTGAAAGCAGTGTAGTATTTGGCCCCTATGTGGCTCAGATTGTGTCTAGGATTTTAAATGGGAATCCTTAATAAAGGCACTGGGAAACATGAGGAAGATGGCCAGGACTGTAAGCTCGCTACAAACTGGAGTCAGAGACCAGCTGACAAGAGTGGGCTCTTTTTCTCGGGGAACAGAAGTCTTGCTAGGAGCACAGATGTGCAGGGTCTCTGTCAAGGGTACCTGGAGATCACCAAGTCCAACCATACTTGCACAGACTTTACAGAGAGAACCAAGGTTCACAAAACACTGTCAATAGGGCAAGGTAACCACCTGTTAGGGTGAATGAGACCGTCTGTCGGCAGGGAAACTTTCAAGGTAGGCAAAGCAGGACATGACGTGAGACAGCAGTATCAGAGGAAAGTGAAATACATGGGGGTTCAGAGTCAAGAGGATTCCCCTGGTTGTCCAGCCCAGGTCCCCCATATCTCTGTCCCCTCCTTCCAAATTCCCATCCCTTAGCCCACTAGGCCCCCAGCTCCTTATTCCCCCCCTTCCTCCCCAGTACCTTGTTGGGCTTTACAGCCCGCTGTAGATTCTCAATCCATTTGTCCCTTTCGGCTGCAGACCGACAGGCAAAGCATTTTGTTCCAGATGATGTTGTTACCTGGAGAGGAGTATGGATTTGAGGTGGGGCTCCAAAGAGAGGCGATTCCTAGAGGCTAGAGACCCACCACATCTTCCTTTCTGGTCCCAGATTTGCTTCCTTGATGTCCCCATACCTGCCAGCTATTCAAGGCCCCCCCTGCCCCTACCCTCCACCATCCCTACCTTCTCAGCTCCCTTCAGCCACAAGAGCCACTACCTCAAAGCAGAACTCCTGGCCCAGGATAGAGCTGTGCACTGGCTTGATAATGGAGTCCTCATCCAAGTTCAGCTCCAAGGCCTCAGCAGCACTACTAGGACTCAGCAAGGACTCATGGGAGTGAGACTCCTTAAAGCTTTGCATCAGCCGGGCCCTGGCAGGTAGAAGGTCAGAGAAAGGTCAGGGAAACCCCCTCTCCTCACACTCAGGACTGTGCCTCACCAGAGGCTCTGGAAAACAGCTTTGGGAAGAAGGCCTCAGTCCTTCACACACAGATTCACAGAGGGAGGCCCAGCCTTCCATGGGGAAGGACATGGGAGGCCCAGGGGAGCCAAAGCCCTGCAAGAGACTTCTCTGCCTCAACTTGTACTCAAAGAATTGCTATACCTAAAAATAGCTCAGAATTGCTGCACAAAGTGGCAATTTAAGACCTTTAATTTCAGCACTCAGGAAGCAGAGGCAGGTGGATCCCTGTTAAATTTTGAGACCAGCCTAGTCAACATAGCAAGTCTCAGGCTAGCCAGGGCTACATAAAGGGCTACAAGTGAGACCTTGTCTTTAAAAAAAGAAAAATCATGACAAAGAAAAAAAAAAAAAAGAAAGGAAAAAAAACTGCCTGGATATGTCTAAGTGACTCCAGAAACCAGAATCAAAATATAAAGAAAAAAAATAGAAACAAAGAATCAAAGCACAGAGAAAATACAGTAATGTCTGGTTTGGACCTGGCACATAGCTAGTGCCTGATAAACATGATTCAAACTATGAATGAAGTAAGAGAATGGTTTTTAGCACAATCATGGGAGAGAGAGGAAAGCCTAAGAGAATGCTGTGGGCAGAAGAAAGGTCAGAGACTGGAGAGCAGACTTGGGAAGAAGTGGAGGCAGAACAGCAAGCAGGGGCAGGTGCTGGAGGCTAACGAAGGGCAGCAAGCACCTCTTGGAGGGCAGAGACCAAGGTGGCAGCACAAGGTAAGGGGCTGGGGAACCACAGTGACGGGAAAGGACAGCAGGTGGTGTGGAAATGGGTAGGGGACGAAGACAGAGAGCATGGGAAGCAGGAGGGGAGCTCGGGTGTGGGAGCCTCCAAGAAGCTATTTATAGCAGCCCCGTCATCAAGGCTCCCGCTGCCGTCAGCACCCCGCTCCCCCGGCCCCCCGCCCCCGCGGCCAGGAATACCATGCCCTCACCCCCTGCCGGCCCCAAATCCAGCACTGGTTACTTGGAAGGGGGCAGGGGAAGGTGTGACTCACCTGATTCCCAACCTTTCTACCCCACCCCCAGTCCCTAGGACAGCCAGACACATGGGAAAAGAAGGACAGACTCCGAGTGAGTGCACTAGGGGGAAGCCCAGCGAAGGACAAAGGCAAGCAGCCAGGCACCTTCCTCACTGCTCACTCAGTCCATGGATTAACCCAACCTTTGCCCCGTTGTTACCTGCACACCAGACCAAGTCCCTTTCTTGGTTCTACTCTCCCAGCCCCTTCCCCCCCAACCGGGTCTCTGAGCCCCGGTCCTCATCCATCAACACCAGCTCCCCTCACCATTTCCAACTCTCAGCCCTTCCCTCATCTCCCACAGAGGCCCCTTCTTACCAAACGGTAGGTTTGACCTTAGTCTGTCCTGTCCTACCTTGGGCAGGAGCCCACTCTTCCTTCCACCCTGAGCCCTCCTTGGCGTCACCTTCACCTCCTTCCCTGCCTTTGCAGGTCCCCCTCGTCACCTCTTCTTTCCTGCTACCCCCAGCTGAGGCCAGCTCCTCTCTGATGTCTCTGCACCCCAACCAACACGAGCCTGTAAAGCTTTGTACTCAGGGAATCCCCCATCCTACTGAGCACCCTTACTCGGCACCCATCTCATTCCAGGCCCTGTACCTACCGGTCATGGTCAGCGCTTCGGAAGCGAGGCAGGATCTGTCGAAAGCTGCTGGTGCGGTCAAGTTTGGGTTGTGACTTTGTTCGTTTAATAGAGCTTTTTAGCCTCCGGCTCAGGAAGCCTTGCTGGGGAGCAAATGGGAATAGGGGTGATTGGAGCAGCACAGTCTTCCTCGATTCCCCTCAGCTGGCAGAGAATCCCTGGATGTAGAGCATGGAGTAGGGGAAAGGGGATGGGAACCCTGACACCACTTTGTCTTCCTTGCTCCCACGGGTGCTGTATGATGTGGGCAAATACACAAACACACATACTAGCTTGGAAAAGGTGGGAGGGCTGGTCCAAGAAGTAGGGGGCAGAGCCAAGAAGGGGTAAACCAAAGAGGTGGGGATACCCTCACACCCTTCCTTAGTTCTCTTTTCTCAGAATCCTGGGGCTGCAGCTGGGGCTAGAAGAGATGGGGCCCAGCTGAGACACATCTGGCAGGCACTTCCTTCACTCACCGAGGGCCGGAAGGGCGCAGCAGGGGCGGCCTCCATGCTGTACTGCTTCCCCCCTGGGACACTCTTCCTCCTCGAGCGACCCAAATGGTATTCTGGAGGGGAGGAAAGGGCCCGAAGGGAAGTTGGGGAAGGGGTTAGGGAACTGTTAGTCCCGATTTCCACCATGGGCCCGTGTATTAGCCACCTCCCTCGGCCCCTCAGCTTCGGCCTCACCTACCCCCCGGAAAGCAGCAAGAAGAGCAGCGGCGGCGGAGAGGCTGGCGGTGGGAAGGAGGGGGCAAGGAACCTGAGCCGGAGCCCCCCGATGGGGTCGGGGTAGGAGGCCTTAAGCCCATGACTGGGATTGGCAGTCAGCAGGAGGGCATAGTCAGGAGGGTCAGTAAAACCTCCGTAATGAAGAACACCCCCGGCCCAGGGAGGCTCAAGTCCCCCACCCAAGAGAGGGGGCTTGCTTGGGGGGAGATGGGTTAAGGGTCATTGCCCACAGACGGGCTTTCCTCTTCTCCCAGATGGGTACATCCTCCCTCTGCCCCACACCTCCCAGAGGCCCCGTCTGTCTGGAGGTCCAGGGCTGCCTCCCATGACCCCCTCCCAAAACTGGAGGGGGAAGTCTCGGACGAGATCTGTGCTGAGTGGAGGGGAACAGAAAATCCGAGGAAGGGGCGGATGAGGAGTGGGGAGGAGCGGGTTCCACGTGCACTGCAGTGCTAGTGAAAGGTTGGAGAGGAAAAGAAAAGAATGCAGGGGAGTGGGGAGGATGGGCAGTGGGGTTCTGGGGACTCCCAAGTAGAGGCTGGTGAGGAGGAAGGGGGAGGTGAATGCGGATGAAGCTCAGCCTGCCAAGAGTCTAAGGAATGGGAGCTTAGAGAAAGGGAGCTGAAGGTCCGCTGCTAGGGAATTTGGAGGGGCCGAGGAGCTGAAGGAGAATCAAAGTAGGGGGGATGCCAAGCTCCGGCTCTAGCTCCAGAATGGCTGCCCAGGCCTGGGCTCCCCCCTCAGCCCCACAGTCACCACTGCAGCCAATGGGGGGGCCGGTGCTGCATCAGGGGCGGGGCCACCATCGCCATGGCAACAAGAAGCTACGGTGAGGGGGGGCGACCGGAAGAGCTGCCTGTTAACCCGCTAGGTTCCAGAATAGAACAGTGAAAGCCACACTACAATTTCATGCCTGCTTCTAGATTACATATTACTTTGGAGCCCGTCCTTCCCTGCTCCTTTTATAGGCACTCAGGTTTGCACAGACAAGTCTGGATCCCGAGACAAGAGAACCCTCTCAGTCTCCCAGGAACATGTGTAGAGCACGAAAATACACCAACCAGTGGGAATCCATGTATATCACAGCCGCATTATGAGAACAGGAAAAAACTACGTGCTTCGGAGATATACAACAGGATTGACCATGGGGGCACTAGGGACCCACATGGAGACCCCAGGCCTACACACCCCACATGCTTAGACATATATGAGCACTGCAACAGGGTATACACACTTGAACCCAGACAGTCACATGAAAAGTGCTAGTGTGGACTCCACAGCCCAAGTCCCTTGGGCTATCAAGTGGGCAGTACACTACATAAATGGACACGTGGCCCTCACACATTCATGCCCCACAGGCACATCCTTAAGTATACTGTGGTCCAATGTGTCATCCCTGCACCATGCATATATCATGATTCTCAGTCAGATAAAGGGAACACCAGAGTCCTAAAGCACAAACCCTCGATAATTCACAGTAACAACACTAGCTTTTCCATGACTCTAACCATTAGCATCTGTGATGGTTACCAGAAAAACAGAACAAATAAAACAAAAAACGAGGAGCAAATGTGTTAATTAGCCTTCTGTCACACAGTAAGCAATGCAGGAAGGCCCAGCGTCTCCCTCCTGATCCCTTCCTCTGCATTTCTCAGGTGTGGCTGCCTTACTCTCATTCCAGGGAACCTAGTTCAGCCATTATTTTCACACACAAGCATCTCCAATAAAGGCATAAAAGCCTTAAGTTTAAATCCACTGAATTTTTCTTTTGGAACTAAAAGCAACCACGGAGGGGAGAAAATCTGCTAATTGCTTTGCTTAGTTCCTGGAAGCAACACACATACCAGAGACTCACGAATAAGTCACAGGTACATGGAGGCCATACACATGTTCACAAGAGCTCTGACACAAGGAAGAAAAAGGCAGAAGCGCAGAAGAGGGCAGAGTGACAGAGACTAGGGGTGACCTGTTATTAGTGCTGCTTGCAGTGACACGTAGAGAGAACAGCCCACAGCCTGTACACACAGCAAACCTGAAGATCATACTTGGCCATGGTGGGTCTGTCTCCATGTCCCATCCCTGCATGGTGTATACACTCATGCACACACATAACAGCCACCTACACAGGCCAGTAACATAGGCATTGTGCACACACCCACACAGTACACACCCTGTATACACACAGTTCCGCGCGCGCATACACACACACACACACACACACACACACACAGCAAGGGCTTGGACTCCACCTCTCTGATGTCTGATCTTGACATCACCCACAAACATTTCTCCTACCCTCTAATTCCCCAAATCCCTACCCTTCCCCTATATAGCCTTTCTTCTCCATACCCAGCTAACAGCTCTCAAAGGGAGCCTGAGAGAAGTAGCCAGAGAAAGATGAGAAGCTGGCTGAAGAGGGAATAGAGAACCTGGGGGAGGGCATGTTCTGCAGAGTCTCTGTGGTGAAGGCCTCATTGGGAAGCAATGTGTGTGATCCAGCCAGGCCTGACCCTACAGAGCCACAGCCAGGCTCTCCCCATCAGACTGCTTCACAGAAAGACGGACTCCCACCTCCTTCCAGCTTCCCTATCTTAAGCCCTTCCTCTCCCTCTCTCCTAAGTCCAGTCGGGCTCTTTCACATTCCATTCTAAAGGTGTTCTTTCTCCCTGGGTCTTTGCTGGCCTCTTCTTGATGACTCTCTAGTCCCTACTTTCCCTCTTCACCCCATTCTTTCCCTGCAAGCTTCCCTGACCCATCTAGGGATCAGGCAGAGGCTCACACCTGCCTAGCCCAAAGGTGTTTTGTGCAGTCGGACTACAAGGAGCCATTCACACACTTTGTCTCCACCAGGGGCACAACACCCACATCCAGACACGCCCTGGAAACCCATGCTGGGACTGACACAGACACTCAGGCCAGTGTTGGAACACACATGCAAAGACACACAACTGCCACCAGGGACACTGAAAATTCTGCTCATTCGGCCAGCCACACATTCCTACACACCGGCCTCAACCAGGAACATGCACGCTCAGGGTCAGAGGTGACATGAATCAATATGGCCACAGACTGCCCCATAAACCAGTGGCTAGCCCCACAGGCCCTCAGAATGTTAATTGGCAGAGGCAAGGCAAGACAGGACATACCTGCACAAGTGCTGGCTACACATGTGTGCAAGCGGAATGGGACCCCATGTGCACATGGCACCGACACACAGAGGGACACAAGCCCGGTCACGATCACACACCCAAACACCAGGACTGCCCCTCTAGTAGGGCTCCAAGACTCCCTCACATCAGCCGCCCCCACACGCGCTCGCAACCATGCCCAGACCCCCTCCCTCCCGACCTCTGCTGCCCCCCCTCCGGTTACCATAACTCCCCCCACTCGGAAGATGCAGCGAGAACATGCGGAGGGAGCAGCTGCCGCCGCCGCCGCCGCCGCCACCGCGGCCTCCCCAGCCCCCTCCCGTGCCCACGCACACGCGCGCCCCCGCCCCACGCGCGCGGCCCCCCACGCGCGCGCTTCGTCCGCCCGGCCCCGCCCTTACCTCGCACCGCCCCGGCGGGGGTCGAGGGTGTCCCCGGTGGGGGAGGGGCCCGCTCTGCGCGGGGGAGGGGCGGGTGCGGAGGGAGAGGGGGCGGCGGCCCGGCTCGCGCCGCCCGACGCGGTGGGGCGGCGGCGGGGCCCGGGACGGCCTGGACGGCCGCGCGGTGACAGCCGCGGGAACGGCTCCCTCCGCCGCCGCTCCCGCCGCTGCCGCCGTTGCCCGGGCCCCGCCGCCGTTGCTAAGCGACCGCTGCTGCCGTGGCCGCCTCTGTCACGAGCCCCGTCGCCCGGAGACAGCGCAAGAGAGACGGGGGAGGGGGACAGAGGGACCCCCAAAACCAACTAGGCCTCCCATCGTCGCCTCCTGAACAAGACCCCCACCCCCAAAAGAGAGAGAAACCCTTGAAAGGAGTGAGGGTTTGCAGCTCCACCCAGCAGAGGAGGAGCCCTGGATTCCAATGCCCTCAAAGGTCCAGCGACCTCTCTCCCCGGGCTGGAGCGTCCACAGCCTGAGCAAACACCTTTGCAGAGCGGAGCCCCCAAAGACCCAAAACGCTTTATGTCCCCTGCACACCCTCCATGCCCTCTAAACATTCTGTTTCCTCTGAAGATCCAAACGTTCACCAGTTATTAACTTCTACTAAACCCTGCCCCCAAGACGTGACACACACACACACACACACACACACACACACACACACACACACACCCGAAACCATTCCCAGCCGTTACTAAGCCCCAGTACAGTAACCTTCACAGGCCACCTTAAGTCCACCCAAAACACAGGAGACCCACACCAAAGGTCTCTGCACTCTGAGGACCCAGCATAAGGAGACAGAACTGTGTGGGCAGAGTGGCCAACCCCAGGACACAAATATGCTCTGTGAGGGTGCTAGCACACACAAAAACATGCCCCAGACATGAACACGACAGACAGACAGACATCAACCATTCTCTACACACTCCCCACCGCCACTTCCTGGTCCCCGGTCAGTTTCCACGACAATGACACACATCCCTGACCACTGGCCTGGTACCACAGCTGCCCCAGGAGCATTGAGGCCTAGACCTATGGGAAGGCAGCTGGCTGGAGCCAATGAACAGAGCCTTAGAGAACACAGGCCACTAGCTCTCTAAGGAGGCAACTGGAAGCCCGCACCCCTGAGGAGGACGAGATGGTGGGATAAAGGGGTCTCCTGAGTTTGAATGGGGGTCATGGAGATGCGGAGGAACTGGGCAGTGGTAAGGGGGTTTCTGGGGACTGAGGGCGTCTCTCTGCACCTTGGCTGCAGATCCCTGTTCTCTGCCTTCATCTCCCCTCACTGTTCCCATGGAAACCTTTTAAGCGAACTTCTCAGAGGAAGACAAAAATCTTTTTTTAAATGACTAAAGAGGGGGGTGGGGGGCAGAAGGGAGGAGGAAGGGGAAGAGACAGATGGAGAGAGGGAGAGTTGGAGAGACAGTGAGGAGATGGGGGTCTGACAGAGTTCCTCCCGGAGCAGAGGGGATCAAGGGGAAATGGAAAAACGAGAATGGGGAGAAACAAGAAAGCAGGGAGTGATACAACTGCAGAAAACGGGATCAACTGAGGAAAAAAAGAGGAGGGAAAGGTCACAGGCTTGAAGATCAGGAAGAAGATAGGAACTCGCGGGTGGGACACAGGTCTGGTGGAGGACTAGGTCATTCTTTCCGAGTTCTCAGACCCGAGGGCCCGGCAGGAGCACAGACAGGAGACTAAGGATCTAATGAGACTGTTTTTACAAGCACCCGGGAAACAGTCAAACTTCACTGCTGGAGAGGAAAAGGTAGCAAAGCAGCGTAGGGACACGCGGGGGCCGCTCACCAACAGGCCCGGTACCCCGCGCAGCCCGGACGAGGGCGCCCTGTCCTCGGGATTGGGATCACGGCTGCTCTCCGCCCCCGCCCGCTCCCCGCGACTGTCCGGGGCACGAGCCTGCTCGGCCGCCGTACCATGCTCGCCGTGGGGCCGCCCCTCCACCGGCACGGAGACCGTGCGTCTCAGCAGTTTGTTTCGGCTGGACTCGCTCCTCCGGTCGCGGATCAGAAGGGGGTGTATCTAGGGGATTGGGGAGTGTGTCAGACCCCACGGGCCTGCGCCGCTCCTCCTTTCCCCTTCCGTGGAAGGCCGGCCTCTTGCCAGCCCGTCTGCCCCTGCCGCCCCTGCCCACATCACTTGGCCCTGGTTGGGGACTTCTCGTTCCCTGTTCCTCCATTTCTCTTGAAAATTCTCCCAAACCCCACTCAGTGCTTCCCGCAACTCCCCAGGAGTTGGTTTCCTGAGTCTGGTTTCCCCTTGACCTTCAGCTGGTCCATTCTCCCTGCGTCCCTCCCAACCTCCTACCTTCCTCACCCCCTCCTCTCCTTCAAGCTTGTCACAGCTGCATTTATAATCAGCTCCACAGCTTGTCTCCCTCCCACAGCCCGGCTTGCGGCCAGACTGGGACCCAACCTCCCCTCCCACCAGAGGGCCTGGTCACCTCCCTTCCTTTCATTTCCCTCCTTTACCCTTCACCTGCGTCTAAGTCCCTCTTCCCTCAGCTCTACCTTTCCCCGGACCTCACCTCAACTCCCCTGGGAGTCGCCATCCTAACTTCCACCCCAACCAGAAGCTAGCCTCCCACGAGGCCCCAGCCCCACCATCCACCCGATTCCAACTCCCTAGGGCCTTCGTTATTCTACTTCCACCTTCCCCACTCCTACCTTCCTACCAGACAGGCTATTCCTGTTGGCCGGCCTCTGATGGCTAGTAGGTCCTCCCTGTGTTTGTCTGTGATTCTCTCCTTTTCAGTCCCGCACTGGCTCCTGCTCTTGGTAGTTCTCTTTCTCCCAGTCCATCCAGTGGACTTCAAGTCCTTGGTCAAGACTGAACACCCAGGCAAACCACTCAAATGCCTTCCAATACCCCAAACTTAGGTCTATCAGGCTGCCTCACCTGCAGCCAGAGTCACCATGGCCGTCACACACTTTGTCACACACTTTATGGGCTGATGTCCTCTCTCCACAGTTCACCTGCCCTCCAGGCTCCTCTACACCTGGTTTGCCCCAAGTCCAATTCCAGCCCCAACAGTTTTTAGGCACAACTCTCACCACCTCTCCCAGGGCACCCTACACTCCCTAAAGATGGCTCCCAAATCACACCTGGGGGCCTCACCCTTCAGAATTAGACCCTTCTTCTCTGATAAACTGATACTACCGGCCCTCTTCCTATTATGGAACCCATGCTCCTCTGACTCTCAGACCTTAATGACCATGGCCTCCTTCAAGACTCCCTGTCCATCCCACCTCCTCACCCTGGGACAACTCGTCCTATTCCTGTGCACAGCTCCCCATACTCCAGTCCCCTGCAGACCTCTCCTTTCATGATCCTTCTTGAAACCCAGCCTGGCCTGCAGAAGTGTAAGCAGACCCTGGTCTGAAGCTCATGCTATCTTCACTCCCTGGGGCCTGCTTCCACTTCCCCTGCCTATTCTCAGGATCACTCAGTCCTTGCCTGCACTGTGCCCCATGAAAGGCTAGGGGAGGAGAAAGCTGAGGCTCACTTTGGAGGAAGGCCTTCCCATCTCTCCACTCTCTCTCTCTCTAAACCCTCCCCAAAGATGTGGATGGGGTGAAAACAGGAGGCACCCTCAGAACCACAGCTCTTCTACTGTACTGCTGATGACCTCAAAGACCTCCTAGCAAAAGTCAGAGAATGGCTTGTCTTTCTCATAACACCTCCCAATGGCTACCCTCCTCCCATCTTGGGGCTCTCTTCCTCTCACTGAGGAGGACTCTCCACATTCTCCCACTTTTCGCGACCTCATCCCGCTCACCTCATCCTCATCCAGCATGAGCAACTGGTTCCCCGAGATGATGCAGAACCGAGGGTTCCAACCGGGCCGATCATACGGGGAATGAACGTATTGGGTTCGGTGCATAGGGGGTCCCCGTACATCTGGGGGGTGACAGAGACACACAAACGGTGAGGGAGGGTCTATACTTTGGGTATGCAAACCTAAAATGAAAAGGAGAATCTGCAAAGTGGGAGAAGGTGGTGCCACCCGCCAGAGGAGGTCTCAGGTGTGAAGTGTGTGGCGACGTTAAAGGGTCAGAAGATGGGCCTTCACGCTGAGCCACATCATAGGAGGCTCCAGGAAGGGGATGGCTTCAGGGATGAGAATCAGTCTCATGACAGAGGGACTTTATTGGGGGCAGGAGAAGGTGGAAACTCTACTCATTCACTATGAGTATGTGTGTAGGGGAGTAGAGATTTATTGAAACTGGCAAAAGATACAGAGAGGTCAGAAGGAGGGCATTAATAAACTTCTCACATTGGATGTCACACCACACTTTTAGGAGAATAAGAGGTACCCAGCTGTGGGAAAGAAGATGGTGTGTTTAAGAACATTTGGATCATGAGATTCTGAGAGCTAAACATCTGGAAGAGTAGAAGGGGGGCTTACATGTTCAAAGAGGCATGAGGCCTCCCTCTCTCCTAGTCCTACCCCATTCATCCTTTGGGGGAAGTTACTAGAGATAGGATAGCTCTTGTTAGCATCTGGCTGTGCAGGGATCAGGGTGGAAGAAGGCAGTAAATATACCATTTGGATAACCAGAGACCAAATTAGCCTCTTTGTCCATAACGTGTTCCGTAGTCAATCCTTTTCTCCCCACCTAATCTTCATAGATAGGTGGGAAGCCAACTCCACAGGTTGACAGCTTCACCTGGACACAGTGAGGAACTTAAGAGTGGAGGAAAGACTGGAACAGCCAAGCATGATGAGAGGAGCATCCCAAGATGAGATCTGTAGACAAGTTTCCTGAAAAATGGACCAACAGCTGTGCATCCTCAGGTGCCTGAGGGTCTCCCTGCCCCATCTTGGCTGTCTTGCTAACATCATTGCCACATTCCACTTATGGGAAGATGTCGAAGGCCCTTAAGGAGTCATTAAAGTCAGATTGGTGGCATCAGAGTGATAAAGTAGGGCTAAGATATCAGTTAGAGAGTGGTCACAGAAAAAAATCTGGTGCTGGCTGTCACCTCTGTGGGATAATTAGTCTGGGCACATTTCAGAACTGGCCTTAGAGCTTTGTTCCAGTGCCATGAGTAACATTTAGAAAACCTGACCCCTTATTGATTATGGTCATATTCTGAACATTTGCCCAACCTGCAGGTCAGAGAGAAAGATGAATCCCTGGGATATCAGCGCCTAGACATTACAATACTTTCAAAATTTCACTGTCTCAATGCTTTCTTGGAGACTCTACCAATCTTCTCTAGATACAAAGATCAGAGACAGGGCTGGGGATTATAGCTCAGTGGTAGGAAAAACAAAACGCTAGAATTCAAAGCACCAAAAGAACTCCAACCACCCATGATTTATTTAGAGCACAGACACCAAAGGCAGCAGGCCCACTGCACCCCAACACAGGGACACCCGGAGGGAAAAATCAG
>CAJQZJ010000247.1:2550157-2593189 GCA_907164525.1 Lophiomys imhausi | reverse complement strand
CAGGCCCACTGCACCCCAACACATGGACACCCGGAGGGAAAAATCAGAACCAAAACAAGACACCTGGGGCAATCAGGTTAAACCTCAGGGGACACTATTCTCCTGGGAATAGGAGAGGGACACATGGAACCTTAGCCTAGGGAACTCTACACCCACACACACAGGCACACACACTCTCACACACAGTCTATTGCTAAGGAAGATAATGACCCCGGGAGGCAGTACAGTGTGACACAGAAAGGGGAAATGGGAACTTTTTACTGGGATGAGAAATTCCACAAGGGTTCAAGACAAGGGATTCCTTAGAGCCTCTATTCCAACCATCAAAACCTGTGTTTTGGTACCCACAAATTTCCACCACCCCAGGAAGCAGAGGGGACAAGAGAGGAATGGTGATGAAGGTTGGGGAGTAAAAGGGAATAAGTAAGCACAGACCCTGTGACAAGATGAGAAGTGGGGTAGGAAGTAGCCCTCTATTCTGAGGGACAAATGATAGAGTACATCTCAAAGAAAGGGAAGCAAAGATGAACGTCAATGCCTAGGAACAAATGATAAAGTGGATCTCAAAGAAAAGGAAGTAAAGATGAAGGTAAATGCCTAGGAACAAGGGAATAGATCAGGTTTCAACCAACATGGGGCAGAGGAAAGACCCAACAGGAGGCTGAAACATCAAGTCCAGGAGTAGTGGTGGTATAATAAGATAGCTATTAGAAGAGAGCTGGAGAGAGACCACAGATATGAAATAGGGGACTAATACAGGAAAAGAGCAGAAGGGGGACTCATATAAGAAACGGACACCATATGGGGGGAAAGATATAAGTGATGGACAGCAGAGGAAGGGAGGGGGAATGGAAATAAGAGGTGGGGTGGGGGAAGGGTCACAGTGATTAGTGAAGAAAGCAGATGAGACCCCAGAGTTGCACTTCACCTATCCAGAGTCCTAAGGAGGGCCAGTCACCGGCAAGGTTTTAGCCTGGCCCTTGCTCCCATCACTCAATCTTACTTGAATCTCCCCCACCTAACCAAAAAAAACCACTTGATCCTCCCCCTTCTCTGTTGTCCCCTCCCCCAACCCTTTCTCTCCTCTCTTCCCTCCATCTGGACCCCTCCCCCCCCCCCCCACTGTCACCCTCTTTCTCCATCTGGCCCCTTCCCTCCCTCCATCCTCCTCCCTTTTCCTAACCCCTACCATCCCGAGCCCCTCACCAAATTCTCTTCCCATCTTCTTGGTCTCTTTTTCCACCCCTGTGTTTTCATTTTCCCCTTCTACCCTCTCTTAAGACCGTGCCTCTATTTCCTTGATATTTTCCTCCTCACTCAGCGCCCAAACCCAAACCATTTCTGCATCCTTTCCCCAAACTCAATCCTCCCTTCTCATCCCTTTCTGACGCTCTTTCCCTCCATCATCTTCCCCTCAACCCCCTTCAAGGCCTCTGTCCCAGCCCCTCCATCCCTTATGTCTCTAGCTTCCAATCCCTCCTTTCCCACTGTTCCCATCTCTGCCTTCCTAGCCCTCCCCTCTCCCTCCATTTCAGCCGATCTTTCCCCTCGGTGGCCGCGGCTCTCCCCCGCCCCCTGCCCCTCCCCCTCTCGCCCCCCCATCTGGCCCTCCTCGCTACCCCTACCACCGCCGTACCTCTGAAGGGGGCATAGGACATCGCGGGGATGCTCCCCCGATGGATGGAGGCTCGAGACCTGCTCATCAGGCCTGAGGGGGGAGGGGGCGGGGGGACGGGGGGGAGAAAAAGAAGAGAGAGAGAGGGGGGAGAGAGAGGGGGAGAAGGAGGAGGTGGTGGTGGAGGAGGAGGAGGAGGAGAGAGGAGGAGAGAGGAGCAGAGAGGAGCAGAGAGGAGGAGAGAGGAGGAGGAGGAGGAGAATAAGAGCCAACAGCAGCAGCGGCAGCAGAGAGAGAGGGGGGCGGGGGAAGCGAGCTAGAGAGGAGAGAGCAGGAGGAGGAGGGAGAGACTCTGCAGCCCCCACCCCTACTCAGGAAGACCCGGTAAAAGAGAGAGCAAGACCCCTGACTCATACAGACCAGAGGCAGCCGTCCTGATGAAGCTGACCCCAGACCTTGAAACAGACCCCAGACCCAGAGAAAGATATCTCACCACCTCGCCGTCACTCCACACTCAACCGATTAATCTCACAGACCCAAATCTAGGAGGAAAGAGACCCCTGATCCCAGAAAAAAAATATCCCCCAAAAGAAAGGAGACATAGATCAGAATCTGAAAAATCCAGTCTCGACAAGGCTCTTCAGACCCACGTTATTTTAGACTTCGGACTGGTGGTAGTTTTTGGGGCCCAAAACTGAGACCTAGACTCAAAGAAAAAAGGTGAAATCAGTACTAGAAAGAGCCCCAGCCCAGAATTAGATCTTAGAACCTAGCTAGAGGTGAGAAACCAGACCCCTATCTCAAAGAAACCGCAAACTTGGGGGTGAGGGAAGAGACATTCAGCTGACCCAAGGATGAAGATGACCACACAGAGATCTAAAATTCATTAAATCTGAAAGACCTGAGTCGGTGATCATTGAAAAAACTCAGACCCTAGAAAGATCCCAGATATTAGAACCTTCCCCCACCACACACACAAGGATCTCTGAGACAGAGACCGGCCCCCAACTCAAGAGGGAAATGCAATCCCCTAAACGTCAACCTGGGGAAATCCCAGCCACCCACGCCAGGGACCCCAGACTTTGGAGGAAGGGGTAATATTTAGGTGACAGAGCCTTTTCCCCCTGCTGTCTCCTCCCTCTTCTCTGGCCTCTCACTGGCCCCCTCTCCATTTTTGGGTCACTGGATGTGTTTGGGCCCCAGGGAGGTTATGTAGGGCAGGTCCTGGTTCCTTGGGGGAATGGATGAAGGTAAGGAGACCTAAGACTGAGAGGTGGGCCAATCCTGGGGAGAAGAATCAGCAAAGGAGAAAGAACAGGGACATCGCTTCGAACCCTAACCGGCAACTCTCATTTCTCCTTCTCCTTTGCCAGGCGTCCCTATGCTCTGGGTTTCAGGTGCCTTCCTTTCATCACATCACCCTCTAGGCCGTTGACAGGTGTCACCCAGTTCTTTGAAAGGGTATCTTTGCTCACCCAGCCATGGCCGTGCCATGTCTGAGCCTGCCTGATCGCTGTCCCCTACCCAGGGACAGCTGGCTTCTCAGCTCGGTGCTAACGCAAGGGCGGGGGGCACTGTCCCCACCCAAAACTGTCTGCTCAGAGGCTCGGACGACTCCCTGCCTCCCAGCGCGGGGAGGAGGGGGGCTGTTACTAGGCACACACCGGGGCTCGGGACGACTCCACGGCCCCGGCCTGACGCAGCGAGAACGCGGCCCGCCAGGTCTCGCGTCACGTGGCCTGCGAGGCTAGTCGGCGATTGGCCTCGGCCCGCTGCTCGCGAGGCGGCGCCGCATGAGAGGACCAGCCCCGTCAGTGACGGCGCACCGCCGCAGCGGCGTCCCCCGGCCAGCAACCGGCTAAGGGCTTTACAGAAATGGGCGGGCCGCTCCCGCGCACGTCCACGGCTCAGGCTGCCGATTGGCCAGGGGGCCCTTCGACCCCGCCCCTTCCTGGAGGTGAGGCAATTAGGGCCACTTGAGGGCTGGGATTGGTCGGGTCCGGAGACGCTGGGAAGGCAGGGCTGCTCCTGTCACGTGGTGCGCGGTTTTCTCGTCACGTGGCTGCTGCCCAGGTAAGAGGAGGCCGCTCCTCGGGGCTCGGGGTCCTTCCTCCGTGAAACGCGCGGCCTTCTCTACCAGCTTGGGCTGCATGAGCTGGGGGCGGGCGCCCGTCCTGCTCGGCGGAGGGGTGAGTCTGGCCCCGCCCCTTCCGGTCTCGAAGTCTCCGGTCTTTTCAGCACCTAGAACAGACGAGGTGTTCCAAGTTTCTTTAAGATTCAGGGGCATTTTCTTTCCCGGTGCGGAAAAGGCAGGACGGAGGCTTGGTGTCTGCCCCAGAAGGCACCCCAGGGTGCAGTTTCCTGGGGACAGTTGGGGGACATTGAATCTGCCCCCCTGCTCTCAGGCCACGCTGCTCTTGTCCTTTCTTTGGATGCCTGCGCTGCTGCCTGTGGCTTCCCGCCTTCTGTTGCTACCCCGAGCCCTGCTGTCCATGGCTTCTGGAAGTCCTCCCCAGTCCTCTCAGGCCTCGGGCACCGGCTACGTCCCAGGATCGGTTTCTCTAGCCTTTGTCACTTATCCCAACGAAAAAGTCGCCAAGGAGATCGGCAGGTCGGGACCTCGGCAAGATGACCTACAAGGGGGAGTTGGGGCTAGGGGAAGGGGGCTGCCTCGCCAGATGGCTCGGAAGCCTGTCTCTGGGCTGCCAGCACAACTCCAGGCCGGGCACGCTCTCTCTCACGGTGCTCTCACTTCACCCTCAGGGTGGTGGTACAGAAACGCCTGGCAGCCTGCGTCACCCTCATCCCCCAGATCACGTCCATGTGAGTTGTCGGAGATAGAAACTTAATCTAGCTTGAGGGGCTGGGAGCTTTTTCTGGGGGATATCGTTCTTTCCCGAGACATTGTTCCTTTTTTTCCTCTGACCTCTTCAGCTATGAATGGAAAGGAAAGATGGAGGAGGACAGCGAGGTGCTGATGGTGAGAAAATTCCCTTCCTGCCTGGCTCCTTTGACAAGTCTGACATCAGTTTCACTCCTTTGGTTGAACTGTGTCTGTCTTTACCCTTTAGATTATTAAAACCCAAACCTCCCTGGTCCCTGATCTGACAGACTTTATTCGGTAAGAACTTTGAGGTTCTCTTTTGGTACTTGGAGATGGGCCAGGTCCTTGAGCATTCTGGGCAAGCACCCTGCCACTGAGTGAGCTTGTTAAAAGAGCTCTGAGATGGACACTGTGTGGTGGGACTTGCTGGGAGAGTCCAGGGCTGGTGTGTAAGGGGGTGGTGTGCCTTTGTGACCGCAATAGCCCTGTCACCTCTGCAGGTCTGTGCACCCTTACGAAGTCCCGGAGGTGATTGCATTGCCTGTGGAGCAGGGAAATCTGCCGTACCTGCGCTGGGTGCACCAGGTCACAGGGTCGGGTTCACATTCTGGCACAGCCTTACCATGACAGCCCTGTTCCCACCATAGGCCCTGCCTCTGTCTAATGTCCTCTGGTTTCCAGGTGATGGTGACTGAGCGCCAAATAAATCCTCTCCTGTTGTGTCTTTTCCCTTGTAATGTGGATGTGGTTGGGGAGGATCCAGAGTGCCTCTGTTCCTTGTATTCTGTACATATTTCAGAATGACTTGTTCCTACTAGGTTTGTTTATTTCTCTTTATTACAGTCATACAGAGTCTGGAATTCTGGACCACCCCCACCCCACCAATCTCTATACCCAGGGGTTAAATAGTTTTAAAAAATATTTTAAAAGCTGTAACAAAATAACATCAAAGGAAATGAGAAGGACAAGGGGTCAGGAGTCATGAAGGGGCAGAGAAGAGGACCTCTTCCCCACTCCCCTGGATTCCAGCCTGGGCAGGAGGGAGAACCACTCCCTACCTCTCCAGGTACATCCCAGCTGTAGGTGAGGTCAGAGGTCAGGGCATGAAAGTGCCAGTGTGTGGGTGGGGGGGTGAGCAGAAGTGGGCTGTCATAAGATGCCCCCTCCCCCCCACTCAACTAGGTACTGCACAGAGCCGTCAGGCCGCACTCTTCTAGCAAGGACCCTAACTGGGTCCCCTCTGGATAGGTAGCCAACCCCACCTCGGACTCCTCCCCCAGTCCCTGGAGACAAACTATGGCACAAGGGGGAAGGGGGTACTGAATGCCTAGAAAGGCCTGGGGTCAGGGCCGGGACTGAGGATGGGGCAGTCAATGAGTGTGGAGAACTTTTAGGGACATCTGTGGGGAAGCCAATGTGAAGTTCCAGGGGTGACCTGGAAGAGAGAAGACAACAGTAAGGCAAGACAGGCCAGACGTTGTTGGCTCATGCCTTTAACCCCAGCAATTGAGGCAGAAGGTTGCTGTGAGTTTAGGTTATTCTGAGCCTGAGGTCACAGAAGGAAAGTGGAGGGGCTGATGGTAGACTCACCTGTCTGGGGGTTCACTGTCCCCAGAGGTCCCTGCAGTGCTGGCAGAAGGGTGGAAGGAAGCAAACATCCGGATGGGGCTGCTGAGGTTGGGAACAGGCAAGTCAGGACCTGAAGCAGGGACGAGCTCAAACTCTCCCCCTAATGCACTTGCCTCCCAGGGTACTGGGTACCGGTTGCTTCTAGAAGTCTCTTTGGGACAACAATTGAAAAGTGGAGGTGGAAAGAATTACAGGTGACCATGTATGGAGGACACTGGCAATAACTGGGGCACATCTGGATCCTGAACTGACCTGGGCAGACAGCGGGCATCTGTGGGTCGGAAGTTGTAGCCGCTGCTGCCCTGGTAGCTCTGGTTAGGGCTGGGGGGTGGTGTAGACACTGAAGCCTGCAGGAAATGCAGAGGGACAGTGAGACATCCTTGACTCCTTCACACACCCCACCAGCTTGCCCCATGAGATTCCCCTGCCCTCGTACCTGCAGTGCCCTCTGCAGACGAGCCCGCTCCCTCTGCTCCCGGGACCCATGCCGACTGTGCACTGCTGTGGGTGGCCCCAGTTCCTCCACTTTCCCCTTCTGCCTCCTCCTCAAGGGTTCTGGCTCCGACCTCCGTCGTTTCCCCAGGGGACTTGAGACCCCTCCCCCAGGGCCCTGCCCTGAAGGGAAGCTGTAAGAGGCCTCCTTATCCCCCCAGCTCCCTCCCAGGAACCCCAGTACCCCCCATTTCTGTACATGTACCCTCCAAACTGATCCTTGGGAATTTTCCCCACCCTCCCTGGACCAGTGACCTGGTGGGGGCTTCAGCTCCAGTGAGAGGCTCCACAGGAGGAGGGGTCCGGGCATGGAGACCAAAAAGACATTTCCTCTTTTTAATCTCCCTCCCTGAAATGAAACTGGGACCAGGAGAGAATTGGCAGGTCAGTTCTGTAGCAAAGTCGTCCTCGTCCAGACTTCCACATCATGGTCCCTGACCCCCTGACTCACCGGTCCTTGTGGCTGTTAAGAGCAGAAAGGAGCTTGGAAGAACGTTCTCCCTTGGGGGTGTCTGAAAGCTGAAGGAAGAGGGTAAATGGGTCAGGGGAACAGTCATTTATTGTCCACCCTAATTCCCAAACTTTAGAACCCTTACCTCCCCCAGGAGCAGACTGTCCCAATTCTCAGAGGTGAAGGGGAGGATCTCTCTGTCAAAATCAAAGTATTTCTTCTTACAGCAAACGCTGAGATGGTAGAGGACAAGATGGGCCACATCCACCCTGGAGAAGCATGAGGTTGTCAGCAGCAGTGGCATTATCAAAGTAAGGAGTCATTCGAGTAAAATAGTGGGGACAGAAAGGAGCTGTCCTGAGGATACAGTCTATCTCACCAGCGAAGCTGGAGTCTCCGGACCTTCTCGGGGCCACCCCGGCACACACAGCATTCAAATTCATAGAATCTACGGCAAGGTCAGAGAATTCACCTCATTCAACCTATTGTACAGCAACAGAGGGCTAACAAGTGAGGAAAGGCTGCAAGAGTGCAGGAATGTGTGGACTGTGGCAGGGAAGCATCCTGGGCACCTGGACTATCTCCCTTGGTCTCACCTGTCTCCGTAGAGGAGGGGCTTGCTCAGACACTGGGTGCAGGCCTCATGGAACCACTGAAGGCAGTTCCGGCACTGGAGCATTTTCAGGTTCCACCTCAAGGGAAAGATAGCACTTGTGGCCTTCAGACAGCCCTTCTTGAGGCCACCCTAGACCCTCTCCCATTCCCACAGGGCTCCCCTCACCCTGTTCCTCCCCTTTGTCCCGGGGCTCTACCACCACAACACGCACCACATAACTTGCCCTCCTCATCACTTACTCCCCAGGACCTCCACAGTAACAGTAGCTCTGTTGTCTGTTGCTCAGATGTCCAGCATCCCAGTCCAGCCCCTTTAGTCCATATGGCAGGGATAGTTTCATGCCCAGCATGGCCCGGGCATAGGGACCCTTCTTCAGTGCACCTCCCCTCTGCAGAGAAACAGACGGAAACCTCAGAGAGGCAGGAGAGGAGAGGTCATAGGAGGCTACCACAGGAAGGGGCAGAGGATGCCCTTACCTTAGTGGCAATCGCAAAGACACACTGGCGGCAGACCCAGGATGTGCCCTCTCCTTCTCCAGGGGCTGGGGCCCTGGGCACGTGACAGTCCTGATGATAGGCTGGATAAGGACAATGTTGAGAGTAGACAGCTGTGGGCACCTGCATTTCAGTCCTGACTCTGGTCCTAGGGCTGTGTGTATACTATCCTGACTTTGCAAGTAAGTAGGCTTCCAGCAGTTGAGGGCCTTGCCCAAGGAAGCATGGTTAGAAAACAATGTACATAAGCTACCCTCAACCTCATGTGGTATATGTAGCCTGCATCCTGTGGCTCACTCTCCCTGTACTGACAGATGAGGTGACAGGGTAAAGACTGGCCAGGGCAGGAGACACACCCAAGCTAGAAGGAAGGGTTAGTGGCAACCTGGAAGATCCAGGGCAAACCACACCGTTATTCTGCCCTCTCACCATGGTGACACTTCTCACAGCTGATCAGCCGGTTCCCAGGGACCACAGTCTCAGAGCGACAGACACAACACAGGAGTTCTTCCCCAGGGAGGGCAGCTGTGAGGGAACAAGGTGTCAGGAGGTTTACTTCAAGCAGTATCTCCCACCTGCTCCAGTGCTGCAGATCTGAGGGGCCTCACCTGGGCTGATGTCCTTCCATAGAACCAGAAACTGAGAATCGTCCTCAAACTGGACCAGACACACCTCCCGAGCACTGTCCACCTGGAATGGGTGAGCAAAGATTATAAGATAGGAGCGAGAATGGAATGATGATGAGATCAGAGGTGGATCTTTTTTTGGTTTTGTTTTTTGAGACAGGGTTTCTCTATGTAACAGCCCTGGCTGTCCTGGACTGTCTTTGTAGACCAGGCTGGCCTTGAATTCAAAAAGATCCGCCTGCCTCGGCCTCCTGAGTGCTGGGATTAAAGGCATGTGCCACCACACCTGCTGGGTCTTACCTTTTTGATGGTGCCCAAGTACAGCAGTCCATCAGTCCATCTGGCCAGTACATCTTGACCCTCCCAAAGTCGAGGTCTGGGGCCTGAGGTGGGAGCAGAGGAAGCTGGATCCCAAAGAGAGGGAGCACCCAAGCGGCTCAGCCGGGGGAGCTGCGCCATTGCATTCTGGGGGGGTACTAATTTGAAACAGGATGGAAGAGTTTTATGAGTGTTGAGAAAGCTTCACTGCGTTTTTGTCAACTTTTTCTGTCACGAATAAAGGGCCAAGCATGTCCAACCCTAGTCTCCTAACCCTTTAGACACCTAAGGAGGTGGGTCCCCTGGTCAGCTTCTCCATTTACTCCTTTCCCTACAGGCTCCCCAGCCTAGTTCTCTAGCATCCCAGCTTTCAAGGGTCTCGGGGGTGGGGAGGATGCAGAACCAAGGTTATCACTCAGTTTCACCTTTCCCAGCTGTTCAGAGAGGTATCCTAACTGGGATGCGCTGTTGCCCAGAGATGTTTCCCCAAGTAGAAACAGCTGTCTCCCTAGGCCTGCGTGTCTCATTTAAAACCACCATCCAGGCGCCAGGTTATGTTGGATCACTCTCAAATTTGGGGATCCTTGCCCAGGGATTAATTAGATAACTTCCCTAAGTGCCCCAGGAGGGGGGCGTGTCCCTGTCCAGGTTCTCTACTCCCCTACACCGCAAGTCCGAGGAGGGACTTGAGTCGCCCCAGCCCAGACCCTAAGCAGGGACCAGGAGGCTCTCCCACTCCCTCCTGCGCACCGACCCCTGGTTCCCTGCCCCCTCTCCGGGCCTCCGGTCTTCTCCTTACCGGTGACAGCTGGGGCAGGTGGGAGGCAGGCAGGGGCAGACACAGGAGACCTAGGTGAGTCCCTGGTGTGGGAAGAGTGCGTGCGGGTGCCTGGAGGCGTGCAGGCGGAGGCCAGGGGGTCCCCAGGCCCAGCCCCTCCGTCCTGGCGGCTCTGGAGCGTATGACGCAGCAGCCAAAGCAGAGGCAGCGGCAGGAGGAGTCGACAGAGGGAGGAGAGTGGAGGGTGGGGAGCACCAGAAGGAGGCGAAGACGGAGGGGCGGGCAGGCAGCACCTCCCTCACCTCCGGCAGGCCCCGAGGGCGCTGCACGGCTGGGGGTGCGGCCGGCAGGGGAGGATGAGAAAACCCCTGCAGCCCCTTTTTCGGGTAAGAGGCTCGTTCTGAGGGCAGCAGGAAATAACCCTCTTGGCAGGCAGCCTGCAGGTCAGGGCCGGCCCCGCCCCATGCCACATCCGTTAGCTGCCCCGCCCCCGTGGCCACTCCAAGCTCCGCCTCCGCACTAGGCACCGACCTCCCCAGTCTTCCTGTTGCTCCTCTTTTCTGCGCATGTGTAACCCCGCCTTCGCTGCACCTGGCAGACAGCCACTCCTGCCGCGAGAGTGCTGGCATGGCTGTGCTCCTCCTGGGAAGGCAAGGACGTCGGGGCTTTTCGGGGCTAGTACCGAGGTGGTGACGCGCCCACGCCAGCCAATGGGCACCAGGGAACCGTGGTTCGAACCGGTGAGCAGGGAAAGTAAGAAATTGTGGAGCGCCCTGGCCCTCTCACACCAGACGGACTAGCCCTGGGGCTTGTTCTAAGGAATTGGTGACAGCGGGCCCACTATGGGCAGCCACAGACACTATTCCCTGTGTTGAAGGATAGAGAAGAGGCATAAGGACAGCAATGTGTGCTCCGCCAAGTGAAACTCGAAGGGAGAAAATGATCTCTCACTCTGCAAAACACAAGTCAGAAAGGACTCTTGTACAGGTTTACAGGTATTTATTTACAATGTCTTCCTCTGGCAGCTACTAATACGAATTTAAAAAACCTTGAAGAGCTGGAGAGATGGCTCAGCAGTTAAGAGCACTGACTGCTGTTGCAGGGGACCAGGTTCTGTTCCCAGGATCCACATCGCTGCTCACAACCATCCAAATCTTCAGTTCCAGAGAACCTGAAGCCCTCTTCTGAATTCAGGGAGCACCAGACATGTACATGGTACACATATACTCAGGTAAAACAACTGTGCACAATTTTTTTTTAAATATTTATTTATTTATTATGTATACAGTGTTCTGTCTGCATGTACACCTGCAGGCCAGAGGAGGGCACCAGATCCCACCATAGATGGTTGGGAGCCACCATGTGGTTGCTGGGAATTGAACTCAGGACCTCTGGAAGAGCAGTCAGTGCTCTTAACCTCTGAGCCATCTCTCCAGCCCTGTGCACAATTTTTTTTAAATCTAAGACTAAGAAAAAGCTTTTAATCCTACAACAAATTTTCTTTATTTGATAGTTAGGTACATAATGTCCATTCAATAAAAGCATCTCTCAGCCCCCACCCTCACCCATTACATAGACACAAAAACATAGAGACATATGAACACTTGGCATAGGAATCAGGCTCTGGCTCCATCTTCATTTCTTATTGGCCTGAGCAGTACCAATAACACACTGGTTCACCTGTGGACCAATAGGGTTACACAAGATCAAAATTTGCAGGTAACCAGAACAGTCTTCCCATTCTGCCACCAATGCTGCCCCCCTCCCAATCCCTGAATCCCCGAAATAAGGGCTATGAAAGCCTTTAATCCCAGCACTTGGGAGGCACAGGCAGGCAAATCTCTGTGAGTTCTAGACCAGCCTGGCCTACACAGCGAGTTCCAGGACAGCCAAGGTTACACAGAGAAAGCCTGTCTTGAAAAAAAAAAAAAAAAAAAAAAAGGACAGTGGTGCTATGTCCACTAGGCTTGGGAGAGGCCAGAAGCCTGAACAGAAGAAGCTCTATAGTGCTGGCTAGTTTTTATGTCAGGGTGACACAGAGTAGCCCTCATTTGAGAAAATGTCCCATCAGATTGGCCTGTGGGCAAGTCACAGGGCCTTTTCTTAGTGATTGATGTAGGAGGGCCAAACCCTACTGTGGACAATGCCACCCCTGGGCAGGTGGGTCCTGAGCAAGCCATGAGGAGCAAGTCAATAAACAGAACTCCTCTGTGGCCTGCAGTTACTGGTCTGGCTTCCCTGAATGATAGACGAGACCCTTTCTGCTCCACGTTACTTTGTTTTATCACAGTATCAGAAAGCTAACTGAGATACCTAAACAAAGATTACAGTAGCAGAGAGATCTCCATCTCCAGCAATATCCTGGACTAGACACCCCAAAGCCCTGCTACAAAAATCTATCAAGACATTAAACCCCTTTAAGAAGTAGGGCTCTTGAGAAGAAACATCTCCATACAAGAGGGATTGGAAACAGACAAGATTAGGTACATAGCAAAGGACACAGGAGGGTTGGGATTGCTATTTAGTAGGAGAGAGCTTGTCCAGCCAAAAGAAATGAGACAGGCCTTTTATGGTGGCAAACGCCTTTAACCCCAGCACTGGGGAGACAGAGACAGGTGGATCTCTGAGTTCAAGACCAGCCTGGTGTATAGAGTGAGTCCAGGACAGCCAGGGATACACAGAGAAACCCTGTCTCAACACAATCCCCTCAGAAAAAGAAATGAGACAGGAACTAATTAAAAGGGACTCATACTGACCAGATATAGCAATATGAATATCAGAAAGAATAAGTAGAGGGGCTGGAGAGATGGATCAGCAGTTAAGACCACTGGCTACTCTTCCAGAGGACCTGGGATAAATTCCCAGTACCAACATGGCAGCTCACAACTGTCTGTAACTCAAGTTCTGACTCCCTCATACAGATATACATGCAGAACAAACACCAATGCACACGAAATAAAAATAAATAAAAACTAGCCAGGCGTGGTGGTGCACACCTTTAATGCCAGCACTCAGGAGGCAGAGGCAGGCGGATCTCTGAGTTCAAGGCCAGCCTGGTCTACAAAGTGAGTCCAGGACAGCCAGGGCTATACAGAGAAACCCTCTCTCGAAAAACCTAAAAAATAATAAGTAGAAAAAAATTGATAGATGTCAAATATGTAAATATCTGTAAAGGCCCCACACACACACAAAGAAAAGCTTATAGTCACATCTGGAGTTGCTCAGGATAGGAACTCAATACTAGGCAATAAAGAAGTCACCGTCTTTTTGTTTTGTTTTGTGTGTGGTCTTTGTATGTTTGTTTTTTGAGACAGGGTTTGTCTGTATAGCCTTGGCTGTACTGGAACTCAAGGTAGCCTTTGGAATATAGTCAGAGCTCTTACTCTTAATGAACCATCTCTCCATCCCCAAAATGCTGTTTTTTGTTTTGTTTTTCCCAGATTTAGCAGGGGCTGGAGAGATGGCTCAGCAATTAAGAGCACTGGCTGCTCTTCCAAAGGACACAGGTTCAAATCCCAGCACCCACATACATGGCAGTTCACAGCTGTCTGTAATGGCGGGCACCCTTAATCCCAGCACTCAGGAGGCAGAGCCAGGTAGATCTCTGAGTTTGAGGCTAATGAATACTGACTAGAAATCACCATTTTAAAACCCTCTAACAAAATAATGGGTCTAGATATGATTACTGTTTCATAACATCAATATTTGGAAATTAATGAACCTGGTGTGGGGGTACACAGCTCCAGTTCCAGCACTTGATAGGCAAGCAGGAAGAGTTCAAGGCTAGCCCAGGCTACCTGAGACCCTGTCTGAAACTAAAGAAGAGATGATAGCAACGTGGCTTAGTGGCAGAGTGTATCCAAGGCTCTGGGTTAGTTCTCTAACACCACCAAAAAAAGAAAGTTAAGCAAATATGTAAGACAGAACTAGACAGTGGATGGTTTCTGATGTAACAGGTATACCACTGTACCATCTTATAATAGGCCAAGAATATGAACTGGAATTACAAATCTAACCAAACCTAAGTCTAAACTAATCTCTAACTACCAAACATTAAAACTATGAGGGGAAGAGTGAACTGTGGAGGAAGTTGGGCCTCCTTAGTGAAATTGGTATGTAGTTCAGCTTAGCATCTGGTAGCACATAGGGGATTGGCCTGGAGTCCTTCGAGGTTGCCAAGATGGAAACATGAACTGTCCTGTTGAAGGGGCGTGGCTAGGAAACTGCATAAACTGCTTGCTCAGATGACATTGGTTGCCCAGAAACAACGGAACTGCTGGACATCAGGAGAGACTTTGTGGACCCTTGAAACCACCATGGTATGGCATATTCATGCCATTAGGCTGCAATGGTCATAAACGTAAAGGCGGAGCCCAAGAGAGAAAGACTTTCAATTCCAAGTTAGGCCGAGAAAAGACCCTTTGCCATAATCCAGCCTATTAAGGCTGGCAGCAAAGCAGGCCGAGTTTGGAAGCCGATCAGAGAAGCTGTAGGCTGTGAAGCCTATGGAAAAAGCCGGCCTCAGTTTGGTGATTGGAACAGACTAACTTTATAAATTGGCCACAATTTTTTTTTTTTTTTTTTTTTTTTGGTTTTTCGAGACAGGGTTTTTCTGTTTAACAGCTCTGGCTGTCCTGGACTCGCTTTGTAGACCAGGCTGGCCTCGAACTTGCAAAGATCCGCCTGCCTCTGCCTCCCAAGTGCTGGGATTAAAGGCGTGCGCCACCACCACCCGGCTAATTGGCCACAATTTGGTAGTTGAAATAAGTTGGCCTTACGAACTGGCAAAGTAAGGTCCAATGGATTTTAAGATTGAAAGGGACTACCTGTAAAGTTGAAACAGTGTTAGGTGTTCTTACATAGGTATTAGGGTGTTCTTAGATAGTTTATAGATTTTAGATTATAGGATATAGGTGTTTTATAGATTTTGTTAAGGATTAATAAGTATAAATCTTGCCAGGTGTGGTGGCACACACCTTTAATCCCAGCACTTGGGAGGCAGAGGCAGGCGGATCTCTGTGAGTTCAAAGCCAGCCTGGTCTATAAAGCGAGTCCAGGACAGCCAGAGCTGTTATACAGAGAAACCCTGTCTCGAAAAAACAAGAAAGAAAAAAATGAAATCAGGTGGGTAGTACCCAAGATGCCTAGCAAGTTTAAATCCTTTCTGGATAGATATGCCCTAGCCTAGAAAAAACGGGAGTCATAATAGAGATGCCTATAAGCAACCAGGTGTCCTGACAGAGGGTGGGCAGGTGTGGTGGTTTAAATGAGAATGGCCCCCATAGGCTTATGAATTTGAATACTCAGGCCCAGTTGGTGGAACTATTTGGAGATTAAGAGGTTGTCAGAGAAGTGTAGATGTCTTTGTAGGGGAGGGGGTGGGCTTTGCAGTTTCAAAAGCTCATGCCATTCCCAGTCTCTCTGCCTCAAAATTGTGTCTTAAGATGTAAGCTCTCAGCTACTGTTCCAACCCCATGCCTGCCTCTCTGCTGCCATGTTCCAATGCCATGATGGTCAGGAACTCTAACCCCCTGAAACTGTGAGCCCCCAATAAACTCTAAGTTCCTTCATCACTGTGTCTTGTCACAAGACTAGAAAACTAAGACAGCAGGAGAGCAATTGTACCTTGGAAGCAAAGCGCAGTGAATTCAGAGACTCAGAGACATTCTCTTCCAAAGGAGAAATGTTCACAAACATGAGCCTGTGGAAAGAGAAGGGCCCAAGCCAGCATCAGTGGTCTGCAAAGGCCGGACACAGCACTCACTATCTCTTCCTCCTCATCCTAAGACTGCAGTTCCTACAGTCCCTTCAATATGTCCCCTCCACTCACATCTTGGCACTGCCACCCAGAGAGTTCTGCAGTAGGTAGGTAAGCTTGCTGTTTCGGTAAGGCACATGGGACTCCTGGAGGATTAAGGGGCACAGACAGTTAGGATAGGGCAGGGTTCTCCACAGCTAATGCCAATGACTCCCTCGCCTCACCTGCACAAACATCCTTTCCTACCTTATTGCTCAGGGCCATTATGACCAGTCCCAGTGTAGAGAGACTGCTGTTAATGGCCTGTGTTTCCCGAAGACGATCACGCTCGCCAGGGCCCAGGGTTAAGCCTGGGTCTAGCCGCTCGCTCCCAGCCAGGTCCACAAGATTGAGAGGAGCGCCACAATGCAGGCCCCGAGCAGCATGCTCTCCAGAAATCTGCAGCTGGAACACACTGTGACTGCGTGATGACCGTTCATTCTGGGCAGTTCGGGCCACAGCCCGATTCTGGTGGGCCAAGTGGAGCAGAGCCTCCACCTAGGGATGGGATAACAAGGGGCAGGGGCAGTCAGAAGCCAGGGCACGCTGAGGAGGTGCGGCGATGAACGAATCTGCCCCTGCCCTCAGGGACCAAAACCACAGACTAACAAAGTCAGCGTGTACACATCTAGACAGGACAGCCCAAGCTGGGCGTGACCATACAAGCCTATGGTTCTAGCTACTTGGGAGGCTGAAGCAGAAGGTCTCATGACCATAATAGGTCAGGGACTCTTGAGATACAGAAGGAGTTCTGGGCAACTTAGTGAGGCCATGTCTCAAAAATAAAAACAGGCCAAGTGTGGTACTAACTAGGCCTATAATCAATAAACTCAGGAGGCTGAGACAGGACGATTGCCTTAAGTTCAAAGGCAGCCTGGGCAGCACTGAGCAACAACACAAAAAGAATAAAAGGGGGAGACGGGGGCTAGAGAGTTGGCTCAGGCGTTAAGAGCACTTGTTGCTGTAAAGGACCCGGGTTTAATTCCTAGCATCCACATGGGATTCACCACCTCCTCAAGCTCTAGTAGCAGTACGTGTGGTGCAGAGATATACCCACAAAGGCAAAACACTCATACACATAAAATAAAAATAAATCTAAAAGAATAAAAGGGCAATCCAAGCAGCCTAACTGCCTGAAGACTTCCAGAGGAGCCATCAAGCCCCTAAGAACTCTAAGACAGGAACAGCCAGGTGATCACCTTGGCTAGGCTGACCTTAGCAACATAGGACTAGTGACAATCTCCCCACTACATGCATCACTCCTCTCAACCCCTTAGCCTTATCAAAGCAAACCTGCCTTGCAGCCTGCAGCTAAGTCTGAAGTGATCCCACACCCTCACAGCCTGTCCTTCGTCCTTTGCTGGGCTTTTGTTTGCACCACTCTGCCCACTCCTCCCGCTCCAGTCCCTACTTGCCCTCACCTCTTTCTCACAGGACACAGGGACATAGCGTGCATTGGTGACAGTAAGCTCCTCACTCCCTGGGCCTGCCCGACGAATCTCGCACTCGCTCCCTTGCCCCTTCCGGGTCCCAGTGGCTAGCAGGTCTCGGACGGTCTCATTGTAGATCTCTACGTAACTTGCCACAAAACTGTATGTCCAGCCCTGGCTATTCATCTCCTGGGCCACAGAGAACAGATGCCGTAGGGCCCGAGGGATTAACCCCTCCAACTGGGGGTTTCCCCCAGGCCCACCCTCCATAGTGAAGGTCTTGCCACTGCCTGTCTGTCCATAGGCAAAGATACACACGGGGTAGCCATCCAAGGCTGACTGGACAAGCATAGAGATCTCCTCAAACACTTCATCCTGTTTGGTTCCTGGTGGAAATACCCGATCAAAGGAGAAATCATGGCGGGTAGTGGGTGCTGGTGCCCCGGTCAGGGTTGCACGCCTATCATCAGACCGTGAGAGGCTAAGGCGGGTTGGGGGATCAGAGGGTCCAGCAGGGCCAGGAGGAAATAGGAGGAAGCCAGGGGATGGAGTGGACTCCCCTGCAAGGACAGGGCGCACCCGGCAGAACACTCGGATGTTGCCCTTAAGTTCCTGCAGCTGGTTGTGGAGTCGACGGCGCTCCATCTCTAGCCCGTGGAGCCGGTCTCCTTGCTCAGCCAGTAAGGTCACCTGGGCTGCAGTCTTCTCCCGCAGACATGCTGCCTCTGCCTGACTGCTTGACAGAGCCGCTTCTGAGGCCTGCAGCTTCCTCTGCCCAGAACAGACAAACAAGGTGGGGTGCAAACAAGAATGAGAACAAGTCTTGTGCCAAAATGGGGTAGGTGTCTGGTCCCATGGACTTTACAGCATGGTAAAGAAGAGAGGTAAGAAGATGGGGGTGGGGTCCCATGGACTGTGGAGATTGATTGGTGAGTAAGAGCTCTTGATGTGGGGGCTAGAGCGATGGCTCAATGGTTAAGAGCACTGCCTGCTCTTTCAGAGGTCCTGAGTTCAAGTCCCAGCAGCCACATGGTGACTCTTGACCATCTACAATGAGATGTGGTGCTGTCTCCTGAGTTGAGGCATACATGCAGGCAGAATACTATATATAATAAATAAATTAAAAAAAATTTTTTAAAGCTATTGATGTGAAAGCAGGAGGACCTCAGTAAACATACCTAATGCCATGTGAAAAATAGCTGGGTATGGAGCCGGGCGTGGTGGTACACACCTTTAATCCCAGCACTCGGGAGGCAGAGGCAGGTGGATCTCTGTGAGTTCAAGTCCAGCCTGGTCTACAGAGTGAGTTCCAGAACAGCCCGGGCTATTACACAGAGAAACCCTGTCTCAAAAAACCCAAAAAAAAAAAAATAAAAGAGGAAAGGGGGGGGGGGGGGGGGGGGGGGGGAAAAAGGAAGGAAGAAAGGGGGGAGGGAGGGACGGGTGGCTGTGAATATCATAAGACCCAGGAGTGAGACCTAAGCCATTTGAGAGATAGCAGTGCCTTCTAACTGGAGCACACCAGAGTTCACAGACACGGGAAGACTGAGAAATGCTGGCACTGTGAGCAGAGGACACAGGGGCAACAGCAGGCCGCCGGAGGAGCCAGTCAGAGGGCGAGGGAGCACAGGTGCGCTGCTGGAGAGGTGAGGCCTGAGACTTGAGGAGAGCTTGAGGGAAGGGAAGCAGCACTGAGAATTTGTCCTTACCTCTTGCTCCTGCAGTCGGGTGGTCAGTGCGCTGCACTCCTCCAGCCATGCCAGTTTTTCTTTCTGGAGCTCCTGAACCAGTCTTTCCTTGGTACCCAGGCACTCCTCCAGCTCCAAGACATGGGAGCTCAGAGTCTCCAGCTCCTGCTGGCTCTGTACAGCCTGGGTCCGCACACTGGCCAGCTCCCTTTTCAGGGTGTTCTGCTCTGTCCCCAGGGCTGTGGCCTCCTCCTGGACCTCTTGGAGTTGCTCCCGAAGCCCCTGGTTCTCCCGGTCCAGAGTTTGAGTCTTCTCCCGACAGCGTTTCAGCTCTTCATTGAGGTCACACAACTGACCCTTTAAATCCCAGGCAGGACGTTTGCCAGGTTTCTTCCCCACCACCACAGGAGCAGCTGATGCTGGCATGGGCACACAAGGGGCAAAGGTCACAGGAGTCCTGGCCTTCTACCTTCAGGCCTCCATACCTCCTACCACATCTACCTCTGTCCTTGGTAGACAGGAGGGCAGCAGATGGAGTTTTCTGGGCACTCACCAGCTCACCTTCCCCCCCAGCCTCTCACCCAGGGTTATATGTCACCTACTGCCAGGCTTTGAAGCAGGAACAGTGGGCGCTGGCTTCTGGGTCCTCAGCACTAGACAATTAGAGAGTTGATACACAATTATAAGTTGACACGATAGGATACACCTGTAATCCAGTAGTTGGGAGGCCAAGGCTGGAAAAGTGCCAGTTCAAGGCCAACATGAGTGACAATGAGACTCAAAAGAAAACCAAAAATCAAAAAGACTGGGCTGGAGAGATGGCTCAGAGGTTAAGAGCACTGGCTGCTCTTCCAGAGGTCCTGAGTTCAATTCCCAGTTTGGCTCACAACCATCTATATTGAGATCTGGTGCCCTCTTCTGGCCTGCAGACATACATGCAGACAGAACACTGTATATATAATAAGTAAACAAAATCTTTTTTTTTTTTTTTTTTGGGTTTTTCCAGACAGGGTTTCTCTGTTTAGCCCTGGCTGTCCTGGACTCACTTTGTAGACCAGGCTGGCCTCAAACTCACAGAGATCCACCTGCCTCTGCCTCCTGAGGGCTGGGATTAAACGCGTGCGCCACCACATAAAATCTTTTTTTTTTTTTTTTTTTTTTTTTGGTTTTTCGAGACAGGGTTTCTCTGAATATCTCTGGCTGTCCTGGACTCGCTTTGTAGACCAGGCTGGCCTCAAACTCACAAAGATCCGCCTGCCTCTGCCTCCCAAGTGCTGGGATTAAAGGCGTGCGCCACCACCGCCTGGCTAAATCTTTTTTTTTTTTTAAAAAGATTTTATTTGTTTATTATGTATACAATGTTCTGAATTGAAGTATGTATGCCTGCAAGCCAGAAGAGGGTACCAGATCTCATTATAGATGGTTATGAGCCACTATGTGGTTGCTGGGAATTGAACTCAGGACCTCTGAAGAGCAGCCAGTGCTCTCAACCTCTGAGCCATCTCTCCAGCCCTGCACATAAAATCTTTTAAAAAAAGCATTTATTAAAAAAAAAAAAAAGAGCGCTAGCTGCTCTCACAGAGGACTCAGTGCCTCCTCTATGCACACACATGCTCACATACACATTAAGTAAAAAACAAAACAAAAAAAAAATCCTAAAAACAAACGAACTAAAGGGCTGCATTGTAACAGTGTAGAGCACCTGACTAACATGTGCAAGTCCCTGTCCTTGACCCCAAGGATCCCTCCCCTACAGAAAGGACTTGTAGGACCAGGGTTTCCCTGTCACAATTCTCCCTTAACATGGACCCAAATTCCTGGTGAGCCCCATCATATGTGCTATTACCTGTACCGACAGTAGCACAACCACGAGGTCCTGTCTTCTTGGGGCCTTTCTGAGCTGTCCAAGGATGAAAGAGAAGGTACAACACTCACTCTTCGGTGGCATGTGCTGACACATACTCTAAAGGTTAGAAATACAATAACTCTCTCTCCTTTAAGTGTCTAGCCAGCTCCTAATGGCCCTTCTAGGACCATAAATGACTCACTGTGGTGGGAGTTAGTTCTGGTTAGTGAATTAGTATGCAGATCAACCTGGCACCTGGCAGCACATAGAGGAGCTTAGAGTGCTTGGATGCTCTGAGATGGGCGGAGGCCAGTTGAGGCAGCTTCATGCATACCTTGTTCATGCATTGTTGAAGGGGTGTGGCTAAAAAACTGTACAAGCTGCAGATGAGGTTGGTTGCCTCAAGAACCCATGGGGACCACTAAATACCAAAAGAGAGCTCATGAGCCCATGACACCCGGGAAAGACTAAGAGACTACGCCCTATATAACCAGAGAGCTTCACGTGGCTCTTTTTTGCCCCTATGGACAGAGAAGACAGAAGCACAGGCTAGCGAAGTGAAGCAAGCAAGGTATGCCGCTCACCAGCCTTTAGGCTGCAATAGCCTGAGGCAAATCCTGTAAGCCAGCCTAAGCAGGCTGGCAGAAGAGGCAGGACATAGAACATGCTGAGAGAGACTTCTTGAGAACTGGACATTAAAGACGTCTGTCCAGAGGCCCAAGAATGCCAGAAGAATGAGCAAAGCAGGCGGAGTTCAGAGGCCAAGGTGAGGAAAACTAGACCTAGGGGTGCGCATGGGCAGAAGAGTATATGACAGTGAGTCTCGGCTGACAGAGGAAGCCGATCTCAAATTTAGTGGTTAGAACAGCTGGCCTCATAGGCCGACAACAAGCTGACTATACGAACCTGCGAGGTTAGGCCCAGAAAAAGCGTCAAATTTAAGCTGAAGACAGGTCTGTCTACATGACTGCCATTGCCAGACTGCTGATTACTATAAGGGTGTGCCTGCAGATAGAAGACGGTCTACAAACCAAGGTGCCCTGAGGGTCTGTGGCCTAATGTCCTTTTAAGAGGGTTAAAACCGGACGTGGTGGCGCACGCCTTTAATCCCAGCACTTGGGAGGCAGAGGCAGGCGGATCTCTGTGAGTTCGAGGCCAGCCTGGTCTACAAAGCAAGTCCAGGACAGCCAGACAGCCAGGGCTGTTACACAGAGAAACCCTGTCTCGAAAAAACAAAAAAAAAAAAAAAAAGAGGGTTAAAACAGTATTGGTTAGGTTCCTAGGTGTTAAGTGTTTATAGGTATTAGGTGTTACATAGGTGTTTGTTAAGTATTGATAGATACGTGTTTTATATAAGAATTTACTGTTACACCTCACTATACCAAAACTCAACAAGTACAAAGAGCAAGCAGGCAGAGCTGTGCATGCAGTGTGCTGCAACCTGTTGCGTCTGCTGACCCTTCACTGGTACACAGCTGCCCCTCAAGGAACCAGGCTTAGAAGAGAACAGGTAGGAAGCTAGAATTTCACCTAACAACCTTTGTGCCTTTGGAATTCTGAACCAAGTGAAAGGTTATTATTGACTCAAAAAGTAGATACAGTCTGAAAGAGTCAGTAGAAGTGCAGTGCAGGTCCACACCTTTGACCCTCGTGCCCACCTGCAGTCTGGCCCTGTGTCTGTGACACTGTGCTGAGGGCTGGTCCCCTGGGGCGGGATGTGTCAGCTTTGGTCACTGCACCCAGGCCTCGTATCCGTTTCTGGGGAGACATAAGGACGGGGTTCCATGGTGGCCTGTCCTTAACCCACTCTTTCTCACTCTCTGCTCTCCAAGCACATCTCACCTTTGCGGGCTCCAAAGCATCCTCCATCTGCTCAGGACCCCTCTTGAGCTTGCTTCCTGGAAGGGGCAGTCGGGAGGAGGCCTTGAGCAGCGTTGTCTTCAGCTCTAAGTTCCTCTTCACTTCCAACAAAGGGGGCCTCTATTGGGAAAAGAAACTCTTAAGACAGGACCAAAGATGATGGATGGATGGGAGAAAAAAGAACCAAGCCAGGCAGTGTTGACACACGCCTTTAATCCCAGCACTTGAGAGGCAGATGTACATGGATTTCTAAGTTCAAGACCAGTCTGGTCTACAAACTGACTTTTAGGACAGCCAAGGCTAAATAGAGATACCCTGTCTCAAGGAATAATAAAAAAAACAACCCCCCCCAAAAAAAAAACACTACAAAAGACAGAACCAAAGACCACAAACTCTTTTTTGGAGCTCCCCTCAACCTTAATGTTCAATATCGACTATCAGCAAGCATTAACTAAGTATCATTTGTGCCAAAAGTTGGCACAGTGTGCCCCGTGCCAGATAAACAGCACAAATAGAGCATGACAGAGGAGTGGCAACTTCCTTTAGGGAAAAGTCAGAGGGAGGATGTGCTTCAGCTGTCTCTCAGGGTTAAACTCAAGCAAACAGAAACAGATATTCCTAGAAGACAGAAACTGTACCAGTACAGTACAGCTACAAAGCCAATAGGCCCTTAAATAAAAGAGGATACTAGCTAGGAGGAACAGACTGTTTACAGAGCGCCATTTTAAATGCTTCATCTCTGGGCACCATTCACAATTAATCTGCAAATGGGGGAATGAAACTGAACCTTTTTAATTATTCAATACATATTTATTGATAACTATATTCACTTATAAACATTCACTTAACTACTAATCCTAAGAATGACTACAACCCCTATTACCTACCCACTAAACCTATTGATAACTATTACAACTATTTTCATAACCTTTCATAAGGATACAGTCTCTGGGGCAGGTCCTCAGTCGTCAGGAACAGTCTCTGTGGTAGACCCTTTAATGCACTTAGCAGTCTTTCTTCTGGAATATCTCAGACTTAGATACCTCAGGGTAAATTGGCTATGGCGGTTTCACCTTAAATAAGGCTTGAGGCTTTCTTCTCTCTGGGAGACCTCAGCCGTCTGTAGGCCAACTTATTTCCTTCATATCAGCAACTCTGCCGCTCTGCCTCAGTCTTTAAAGCTGGCCACAGTTCTGTTCAGGCCGCTGTTCGGACAGGTCAAACCCCTCTAGGCAAAAGCTGAGCCACAAGGGTTTAGTCCTTGGCCTTTTGCTGTCTTCCTGAGGCTTTCTCTGCTCACCAGCTTTTTTCTGCCTCAGAGAGATCTGGCCATCAATCCACCAGCACTTTCTCCATCAGAGGATACAAACTACTCATCTTTTCTAGCATAAGTGTAGAGAGCTGCGATGTGCTGCGCCTTAAAGATGGCGCCGGTTTCCGCCTTCCACCAGCCCGAAGGTGAGCGCTCTCAGTGGTAAACAAGTCCATATTTGGCTAAGACCGCTGATCTGGCTTGCTTCCGCATACGTGGGCCTCTAAGATAGCACCACGTGGCTTTACTTGATTGGCTGTTCATTTAGTATTTAGCCTGTGGGTTGGGTCTGCCCGGGCATTCGGAAGACTGTTTTCAAGGGACCTGAATAAACTGCTGGAGAAGAGCTTTTGTGAGTTGCGTCATCCTTGCTGGTCAAGGGGGACGCGACAAGTGGTGGCCCGTACGGGGACCCAAAAAAGACTCAGAACTCCTGCAGTCAGGGGCAGCACTGGTAAGTTCCTGGGATAAATTAGGACAATAAAGTTTCACGGAGATAGTGAACACAAGGTAAAGTTTCGCGGAGATAGCGAACAAAAGGTAAAGTTTCGCAGAGATAGTGAACATATGGTAAAGTTTCGCGGAGATTGCGAACAAAAGGTAAAGTTTCGCCAGCCTGGTCTACAAATTGAGTCCGGGACAGCCAGGGCTACACAGAGAAACCCTGTCTCGAAAAAAAACAAAAACAAAACAAAACAAAAAAAAAATGTAAAGTTTCACGGGGAAGCTGCGAACCGAAAGTAAATTTTTAATCATAGGATTGTCTGAGTCACATCCAATTTTTCTGGCTCTTCAGGAGCTACTTTTAGCTAGGAATTTGAAGATTAAGAAGTCTACCCTAGAGAGATTATTGAATGAATGTGATTCCGTGGCTCCGTGGTTTGCGGTGTCCGGGAATCTTACGGTATCCTGCTGGGACAAATTAGGCAGGGACTTGGATTTTGCTTGGGAACAAGGTACTCTAAAGCATGGAGTAAGACCAATTTGGAAAATGGTGAGGAGTTGTTTAGAAGATCAGAGATGCTGTAACGCGATCAAGGAGGGAGAATCAGCCTTGGAACTGCTGCAAGGCAAAAGATTTGAGCAGGCAGACAGTGAAAAGGGAGGCAAAAAGAAGGTTCCTCTCTATCCCGATCTTAGAGATTTTAGAGATTTTGAGGACTCAGAGGGCACGGATTCTGAAGGGGAGCTACACGCTCTAATAGAACAGTTGGAGAGGACTGTTATTAGAAAAAGGGAAAAGAAAAGGGTAAAAGAGAAAGACACGTTGGCGGCAGTCGGTGTAAGTGAAGCCGTTGCCGCAGCGCCTTCAGCCACGTTGGCGACGGTCGGTGTAAGTAAAGCCGTTGCCGCGGCGCCTTCAACTCCTCCTCCATATCCAGAAGCCATTCAGATAGATCAGCCTGTTCAGTCCCTGAAAGTAGGGAGATCTTTCTGCCCGGGGATGTGGACACATGTAAGAACAGAATTACAATTTGCCTATCCGGTATACCAAGACCCACAAGGGAACAGGTACGAGGAACCGCTTGATTTTAAGGTGGTTAAATCCCTTGCAGAGTCGGTTCGTACCTATGGTACTACCGCTTCTTTTACAATGGCTCAAGTGGAAGCATTAAGCAGACATTGTATGACTCCAAGTGATTAGAGTGGCCTGGTCCGCGCCTGCTTAAGTCCAGGGCAATACTTAGACTGGAAAGCTTTCTTGATTGAGTATGCCACTGAGCAAGCAGCCATTAATCAGAGAGATGGAAATCCAGCCTGGGATAGAGATATGCTGCTTGGGCAGGGGAGATTTGCCAACCAGCAGATAGGATATCCTATTCAGATTTATGAGCAAATAAACAAGATAGCTATCAAGGCTTGGAGATCTCTTCCTAATAAAGGGGAGGTGAGTGGGAACTTAACTAAGATTCTACAGGGCCCCATGGAGCCCTTTTCAGACTTTGTGGCACAAATGGTGGAAGCAGCAGGGAAGAGTTTTGGTGACCCGGATGCTGCTATGCCACTAATAAAACAGTTGGTCTATGAGCAATGTACCAAAGAGTGTAGAGCCGCTATCACCCCTTACAAGAACAAAGGGCTAGAAGCCTGGATGAAAGTGTGTAGAGAACTTGGAGGGCCGTTAACTAATGCTGGTCTTGCTGCCGCAGTAATACAGTTGACCAAAAAAGGTGGAGGAAGTTCAGGAGTTTGTTTTAAGTGCGGCAAGATGGGACACTTTAAAAGACAGTGCCCCAGGGGAAGGAGTACAGAAAGTACAGGAAGTGTACAACGCCCCAGGCGGCCGGGGTTATGCCTAAAATGTAAAAAAGGGAACCATTGGGCTAATGAATGCCGTTCAGTGATAGACATCCATGGCCAGCCTTTAACTCAAGGTTATGGTGGCGCTCGTCCAAAAAACGGACAGCGGGGCCCACGACCTCAGGGCCCACAAATATATGGGGCAGTAGAGAATCAGGACAAAGAACAGAATCAAGAGAGATGGCCTACCCTCCGCCATCCGAGAGACCGCGGAGAGCCACTGCAGGCTCAGCAGGATTGGACCTCTGCTCCACCACCAGACTCGTATTAACACCCCAAATGGGGGTCCAGTTAATTGAAACAGATTTTAAAGGACAGTTGGTTTGTTGTTAGGGAGGTCATCATCAGCCTTGAGAGGACTTATTGTCCATCCTGGAGTTATAGATCCAGATTATACAGGAGTGGTTAAGATCATGGTAGCCTCCCCTGGTGGTATAACGGCTATCTCTCCTGGAGATAGAATTGCTCAATTGATCATGTTGCCGAGCTTACATGACCGCTATGCAGCAAAGGATAGAGAGAGAGGAAAAGATGGTTTTGGGTCCACGGGCACGGATCTGACTTTTCTCTCCCTGGATTTGGACCAACGCCCCGTCTTGGAGTTAAAAATTGATGGTAAAAAGATCCTGGGCCTTTTGGATACTGGGGCTGATAGGAGTATCATAGCAAAGAAAGACTGGCCTTCAGGTTGGCCCGTACAAGCCTCTTCTCAAACACTTCAAGGCCTGGGTTATGCTAAGACTACAGATATGAGTGCAAGGTTATTAAAGTGGCAGGACCAAGAAAACCACTCAGGAGAAATGCAGCCATATGTACTTGAGCTACTTGAGCTCCCTATCTCCCTTTGGGGAAGAGACCTTTTAAAGGATATGGGATTTAAATTGAGTAATGACTATTCTGATTCAGCCCAACGTATGATGCAAGATATGGGATATGCTCCAGGCTTTGGAATAGGAAAATATTTGCAGGGGTGGAAAAGTCCCATATCTATGCAGCAAAGACAAAAGAGACAGGGCCTGGGTTTTTCCTAGGGGCCACTGAGGAGGGCATTCCCATAACTTGGAAGACGGAGGATCCAGTATGGGTTCCTCAGTGGCCACTTTCCTCTGTAAAATTGAATGCGGCCAAAGAGTTGGTGGATGAACAGATGTCTTTAAAGCATATAAAACCATCTGTATCTCCCTGGAATACACCTAACTTTGTCATTAAATAGAAATCTGGAAAATGGAGATTGTTGCATGATCTGCGTGCCATAAATCAACAAATGCAGATCATGGGCCCAGTGCAACGCGGCTTGCCGCTTTTATCATCTTTGCCAGCCTCATGGCCCATTATAGTTATAGATATAAGAGATTGTTTTTTCTCCATCCCTTTGTGTGCCAAAGATAGTGAGAGATTTGCATTTACTGTTCCATCCTGTAACCATGAGGAACCTGATCAGAGGTTTGAATGGGTAGTATTACCTCAGGGCATGGCAAACAGCCCCACTATGTGCCAACTGTATGTAGGGGAAGCCATTGCTCCCTTGAGAAAGAATTTTCCAGATTTGAGATGTGTTCATTATATGGATGATATCTTACTGGCAGCTAAGAGTGAACAAACGTTAGATCGGGCCTATGAAGAATTAGTTCAATTATTAAAAAAGAAAAGGTTGTTTATTGCTCCTGATAAGGTTCAAAAGGAAAATGTGGTTGATTATTTAGGAGCGAAGGTTGGACCTGAAAAGATAATACCTCAAAAGATTGAGATAAGAAAAGATAATTTAAAGACTCTAAATGATTTTCAAAGGTTGTTAGGAGATATCAATTGGGTAAGAGGCTATTTGAAGCTACCAAATTATGAAATAAGACCCCTATATGATATTTTGAAAGGTGATTCAGCACTTAATTCTCCTAGGCAATTTACAAAAGAAGCAAGAAAAGCTTTATGTAAAGTGGAAGAAAGGTTACAGAGTGCCTTCCTAAAGAGATGGCAGGAAGGACAGCCCATTGTATTGTGCTTATTTGCCACCTATGGTCAACCTACAGGATTGTTATGGCAGGACGGACCATTATTATGGACCTATTCAAAGATTTCTCCGAAAAAATCCATAGAACATTATCCCACTGCACTTGCTGCTTTAGCCTTGAATGGTATCCAACAATGCTTGCAGTCTTTTGGAGTTGCTCCTGCTAGTATAATAGTGCCCTATTCCAGTTATCAAATTAAGATTTTGTGTGGCACTGTAGATGACTGGGCAATATTGCAATGTAGCTTTGAAGGAGTGATTGATAACCATTATCCTAAGCATCCATTACTATCATTTTTTAAGGAGCACCCAGTGATATTCCCTAAGGTTACTTCAGCAGTACCACTTCAAGGGTCACCAAATGTGTTTACTGATGGCTCAAAGACAGGCTGTGGAGCCTATTTGATAGAAAGACAAGAGCCCGTGTTATGTCAATTTCAACCGGGCTCCCCCCAAATAGTAGAGTTGAAAATAGTAATTGAGGTGTTTAAAAGATGTCAATTTGCATTCAATTTGATCTCAGATTCAGTCTATGTGGTCAACGCAGTGAAAGTATTAGAATTGGCAGGTCCTATTAAGAATAGTAGTACTGTATGTGCCTTATTACAAGAGTTACAAGTTTTAATCTGGCAGAGAAAAAGGTGTTTTTATATTCAACATATCAGAGCACATACAGGATTACCTGGACCATTAAGTGAGGGTAATGATAAAGTTGATCAATGGTCTAGGATGGAATGTATTTTTTGGAGCTTGTTCCTGGACCAAGCCAGACAGTTTCACCAATTATTTCATGTAAATGCAAAAACTCTACAGCAGAAATTCCATTTGTCTAGAGCAGATGCTAGACAAGTGGTTTTGGACTGTCCTCAGTGTGTGATTCATCATCATCCTCCCAGTGTGGGAGTGAACCCTAGAGGGTTGATGCCACTCAAAATCTGGCAAATGGACGTTACCCACATTTCAGAGTTTGGAACCTTAAAATATATTCATGTGTCTGTGGATACCTGCTCAGGTATCATACATGCTACACCTATGAGTGGAGAAAAGGCTCGCAATGTCATAGGGCATTGATTAGAAGCCTGGGCTGCATGGGGAAAACCACAGCAGCTGAAAACAGACAATGGACCAGCCTATACGGCTCAGTCCTTTGTCTCCTTCTGCAACCAGATGGAGGTACAGCTTAATCACGGATTACCATATAATCCTCAAGGACAAGGAATTGTGGAGCGTGCTCATCGCACCTTGAAAGAATGTTTGCAAAAACAGAAAGGGGGAATAGGCCAAGGCCGTACCCCCAAGGAGAGAATGTCTTTAGCCTTATTTACTTTAAATTTTTTCAATTTGGATGCTCAAGGCTGCTCAGCAGCGGACAGACATCAGGATTCCCATGGTCCACCTAAAGGCATGGTGAAGTGGAAGGATATTTTGACAGGCTCTTGGCGAGGGCCTGACCCCGTGCTAACATGGGCGAGAGGGTCTGTTTGTGTTTTTCCTCAGGATCAACAAGATCCAGTGTGGGTGCCTGAACGCCTTGTGAGGAAGATTCGTCATGAAGACCTTCCTAAGGATCCTGGTGTTAGTAGCAGTGAGTATGTCAGGAATGACCGAGCCGAGATGGGGGAATCCTGTCAATATTCCCAAAGCCGATGCCGGTCAGACATGATGCAACTGTGTTTCCACACTTATTTAGCAGTAATAGAAGCTTAGGTTTACCCTACCTTCCCTTTGATGATCAGAGAAGCCCTATAGAGGGTAATAGAAATGTCAGCTTGAAGGGTAGTCTGTGCTTTTTAATGAGCTTCAATAGGTCAGATGATACAAAATGCATTAAATTGTCTCAGCAGTCAGCAGATTTTTTACCACAACTGAGGTTTGGGGGTAAGAGTGGTGGTTTGTTTTCAGGCAATGGTTCTCGCCTTGAAGGATGGTGGCCCACACGAGTCTCTGACCGGAACCCCCCCAGACAGCCATGCTGGGCACCTTTTTGTAGAGGATCCACAGGAGAGGAAGGACCTTTTCCCTGGACTGGATGTCAGGAGCGCAGAGCAGTTTGGGTTCAACAAGATTATTTTTCCTTTAGCCCCATGATTAGTAATATAGTGAATAAGTCTTGTACAGGAATGCTTGATATATCTACTAGGGATCATCAGCAGACTGCCACCAATCCTTTTGATTTGTGGCTTTTGTGTGGAGTAAATGGAAGTTGCATGGACTTGGGACCTGTCATTATGCTTGGGGGAGGAATTTATCAGAGGTAATTTTTCCCTAGGGTCCGCTACCAATCTGGATTTTTCTAGCGGTAGTGGCTCTGGTACTTGGAATTCTTTGTTTCATTCTTACCGCAATAAGACCTTTTCAGCTTCGCCAGTATGTCTCTGGCCTCCTTTTCGGTGGATTGTAAGTAATGGGAGTGCATCCTTGGGTGAAGAAAAGTTAGTATGCACTCCGGGCACATGTTTTTATGCCCTATGCTGGAATGCCACAGCCTTTCCTGTGGCTGTGGTGACTAGAATGCCTCGATATGTACCAGTTCCTGTAGAGGCCCCTAATACCATGATGCTATTCAGGTTTAAAAGAGATTTTGGCATAACTGCAGCTATTGTTACTGCTATCACTATTGCTGCTGTGGGAGCTACTGCCTCAGCTATTGCCTTGTCTAGTTCTATACAGACTGCCAATGCCCTGAATAACATCTCAGCCACTGTGGCACAGGCATTGGATACTCAGACCTCTATGAATTCTCATCTCAAAGGAGGCCTTATGATAGTTAATCAATGCAGAGATTTAATACAAGAACAGATTGATTCTCTTTGGCAACTAGCACAATTGGGGTGTGAGTGGAAAATGCAAGGTTTGTGTGTTACTTCCGTGCAGTATCAAAATTTTACAAAGGCTGCTAATCTGTCTAGACAATTGTCAAAGTTCCTCTTACAGGATTGGTCGGCTGAGTTTGAAAATTTGATGAGAGAGCTGAGAGCGACAATTGTCCACATCAACTCCACTCGGGTGGATCTGAGCCTGGCTACTGGTTTGACTTCCTGGATACAGACGGCTATGGATCATCTTAAGGAGTGGGCGGGCGTAGGCTCTTTGGCGATACTGATAATACTAGCCTGTCTGGTTTGCCTATGGTGCATCTACAAAATGAGAGCCACACAAAAACGTAATGCAGCCATGATTATACAAGCCCTTGTCGCCATTGAGGCGGGCCAGTCCCCTCAGGCATGGCTCGCTGCCGTGAAGCCTTAAATCTTCACTGAGCATAGTCCCTGCCCACTGAGGTATTTGTTCCACGGATATTAGGGTCTGGCAAGTCAGTGACGGAGTTGACGGGTAAGTCTCGGCCACCTAAGACAGGGCAGTCCCGAGTGGGGAGGCTGACCCAGAGACGGGTAAGAGTTTGAGCACCGCCCTCCTACAGGCTCAGGCCCACCGTGAGATCCCCAGATATGGGGATTACGTAGCCTTTCCAGGGACTTCTACCAACATAAAAAAAAAAAAAAGGAGGAACTGTAGAGAGCTGCGATGTGCCGCGCCTTAAAGATGGCGCCGGTTTCCGCCTTCCACCAGCCCGACGGTGAGCGCTCTCAGTGGTAAACAAGTCCATATTTGGCTAAGACCACTGATCTGGCTTGCTTCCACATACGTGGGCCTCTAAGATAGCACCACGTGGCTTTACTTGATTGGCTGTTCATTTAGTATTTAGCCTGTGGGTTGGGTCTGCCCGGGCATTCGGAAGACTGTTTTCAAGGGACCTGAATAAACTGCTGGAGAAGAGCTTTTGTGAGTTGCGTCATCCTTGCTGGTCGAGGGGGACACGACACATAAGGACTGTTCTCTAGCATCGGAACTCTCTAGCATGGGGCCCACCCCAGGCTCCATTCACTTGTCCTTAAATAGGATTTCTCCTTGTTCCACCTGCTTCAGCTTAATTTGGGCTCTGCCCACTTAGCAGCTGAAAACAATGCCAGGCCATAAACCTTGTTTTTAGTCCGTAGAGTCTCTCCTTGTTTCACATGGCTTCCTCCTTGTTTTTAGTCCACAGAGACTCCCCTCCTTTCATCTGACTTCATCCTTGTTTTTAGTCCATAAGCTGCTAAGCTAATTGCCCACAGCCAAGTTGATCTTCATGCCCTGATTAAGAGACTCTATCAGAAACCCCTAGACATTTACTAAATCTAATTTATATTAATCTATCTTCCCTTACAGGGGAAGGCAGACACTATGAGGTTGCATGCCTATCTAAGGCACCATGCACATACAGTACAGTACCAGTGGAGGCCAAGAAGAGGCTGTCAGACCCACTGGCTGTTGCTGGCCACCATGTCTTGGGATCCAGCTCAGGGTCTCCAGCCTGGCAGCACACATGCCCTGACCTCCCACCAGTCCTTTACGATACTTCAGATGCAGTCTTGAGGATAAGAGCTAGCTTCATATAAACACCAGAGTCCTATTCACATCAACACATGGGGTGCACCAGGAAGAGACAAGAGGGAAGACATTGTGCTGCCTAGTGTGTTGTGACATGGAGTCTGACACTCATGGGAGGAAGCACTCTGAGGTTTTTGAGTCAGGAGAATAGGACTAGATTTGTTTTAAAGATTGAACTGTAAGCCACATGTGTGAGCACACTAATCCCAGCACTCAGGCGACCGAGACAGTAGATCACAAGTTTGAGGCCAGCTTGACTGGGTTGTAAGCAAGACTTTGTGAGGGGGAAAAAAAGAACTGAGAGCATCTGAAAATGAATAGAAGAGGGAAGATGAGTGAGTGAGCTCATGTGCGGACTGCGCCAGCAGACACCAGGACTTGCTGCAGCAGACATGACCCTTGGCCAAGAGCGATGAATGCCAAGTCCTTGGCTTCTCAGAGCTTCTTTTCTAAGGTAAATGCCAAACTGGAGCTCTGTAAGTGAACTAAACTATAGAAAATGATCTATTTTCTCAAGAATATAAACAGCTCTTCTCATCTTGAATGTCGGGGACAGGATCTAGTGACTAGACTCGAAAGGTGCACTTCAGTGCCCGGGCTGCCCTCTCATGGCACTTGGTGTGAGATGCTGACAGAGCCTAAGCACCCGAGGGTGCTTACTGCAGTCCATTTCCATGTCACAGGAGGGTCTGATTTAGTTAAACTATTGCTCTGAAAAGGGGTGGATGCTGAGCAGAAAACTGAAGGCTATTGGGAGGAGCTGAGTATATGTGTCAACCAGCCCCCACCTGCCAAAATGCTTGCACACTGGCTGGCCCTGAGGAGTCAACCAAAAGGGCAACATGTATATCCAGCAACCAAGCCCCTCAGCCTGGAGCACAGTACCCATCTGTGCCCTCTTTCCAACTGCACTTTTGGTACAAAAGTGTCTCTATGAGGACAGAAGTGTTGATTTTAACATATAAGGGAAGAATTTGGTGAGGCTGTCAGGAAGACTAGAGAAGGGTTTTCCTACTGTACATGAGCACTGGCTACCCCATGTGTCAGTGATAAAGCTGGGAACAATTGAAAAGCTCACCAAGTAGTGAACCTAACCCAGAAGAAGCAGATCTAAAACATTCTCTGACAGATACAGGCTCATCAAGATGGAGTCCTGCGCTGGGTGTGGTGGCACATGCCTTTAATCCCAGCACTCGGGAGGCAGAGGCAGGTGGATCTCTGTGAGTTCAAGGCCAGCCTGGTCTACATAGTGAGTCCCGGACAGCCAGAACTACACAGGGAAACCCTGTCTCAAAAAACCAAAAAAAAAAAAATGAGTTTTGAGAAGTCCAAAATTTGAACCTCCTTAATATTCATGTACCCCTGCACATATTATTTGGTGGGGTGGGGTGGGGTGAGACAATGTTTCTCTGTGTCCTGGCTGTCCTGAAACTCATTCTGTAAACAAGGCTGACCTCAGACTCATGGAGATCCACCTGCCTCTCCCTCTGGAGTGCTGGGATTAAAGGTGTGCACCACTAAGCCCGGCCCCCCTGCACATATTATAAAGCCTAATGAACTAAGCTGATTTTGGTCCAGCTTCAGAAAAAGAATACTTGTTAGGCATGATGGCAGATGCTTACAATTTCAGCTATTTGAGAAGGTAAGACAGAAAGATTCCAAGTTCAAGGCTGGCCTAGGTAACTTAGCAAAGCTGTGTTTAAAATTGGGGGAAAAAAAAAAAGACAAAAGACTTGGGTATAGCCTATGAGTAGAATATGCATCAAGAGCCATTCCATCCCCAGAACAAAAATAAACAGGCTGGCAAAGTTGTTCAGGAGTTAAGGGCACTTGCTGACAAACCCAATGCCTAAGTGTGACATCCAGGACTCACAACTCCAGAAGTTGTCCTCCAATCTCTGTAAGTAGGTAACACACACACACACACACACACACACACACACACACACACACACCACACCACACCACACCAGTAAATAAACAGCTTTGCTTGCAAAACCTAAAACTTACACGCGGATAGCTTCAGCACTAGCTGAACTGTGTGGCACTGAACATGGACATGAGCCCACCCACTATTTCCAGTCTCCTTCCGCTATTGTGACTTTAAACTCTGCACTCACCTGACTGACTTTCTATGCAGAGGCATTAAAGAAGCTGTTCCAGCCACCCATCCTTAGCTGCATAAAATTCCAGGTCAGCCTGGGATACATGGATGGGGGTGGCAACCCTGTAACTGGAAAAGAAACTTAATGGCCACATACTTTCTAATGTCTGAACAGTATCCACAAGCCATATGCATCCCAGGCTAAGCTATGAATGAGTCAGAACATGTTTGTAGAAGATAATGTTATACCAAAACGCCAAAGGTTAGACACCCCTGATGTAAAAAAAAAAATGATGTTCACTAACTCGGTTCTTATATTTTTTCTTACAAAGTGAACCAAAAATAAATAAATGAATGAATAAACGAATGAATGAATAAATAAATAAATAAATAAGAAAGAAAGAAAGACAGAGCTAGGAATGGTGACCCCACCACTCTGGAGGCAGAAGCAGGTGGACCTCTGTGACTTTGAGTCCAGTCTGATCTATATACTATATAGCCAGTTCTAGACTGGCCTCAAAGAATAACATGGTAAGTCTCTGTTTAAAAAAAAAGGGGGGGGGGTGGAGAGATGGCTCAGTGGTTAAGAGCACTGACTGTTCTCCCAAAGGACCCGGGTTCAAATCCCAGCATCCACATGGCAGTTCACAGCTGCCTGTAATTGCTGGGCAGAGGCAGGAGATTCAGCAACAGACAGAGGTGCAGGAGAGTTCAGGAGAGAGCCAGCTGAAGAGGGAAAGCCACAAAGTGCACCGTCTCTGGATTTACCCTGGGAAGAAGCCAGATTAGTTTAGGGGTTAGGAACAGAGTGATAACTGCTCAGTTCTTGTGATGGCCTTGCTAAGAGACAAAGTGTGAAACACACAATTATACAAAGTTACAGTAACAGACAACTTTATTGCTAACTGAAAGGCACTACCTTTTGTGTTTGCTTTTTGACCTCTAATGAGTTATTTCGTTTGGACAACTCTAACCTGTATACACAGCACTTCTCTCCTGTCTATAAAGGGAGACACAATGTCCTCACCTGTCAGAAGCACTTAACACTCAGTACAAACAGATCAGCAGCCAACCCTTTAACTCCAGAAGACCCTAGGAGGAAGCTGCTCAGGCCCCTCCCTGTGTGCACCACCTCAGCCAGCTCAGAGCATCTCAGCAGCATCAACTCTTCACTCCATCCCATCATTCCAACCAGTCTACAACAGACACTTCAATGTCCTCTAACCTCAAAACCTCCTCTCTTGACAGTGCTCTCTAGCAGCCACTTCCCTTTTCCCTCTGAGCAGCGGGGAAAACAGTGGGTCAAACCCCTGAGGGAGATCAAATGACCCTTTCACAGATTACAAATATTAGATGTCCTGTATATCAGATATTTATAATTCATAACAGTAGCAAAATTAATTATGAAGTAGCAATTAAAACCACAACATAAGGAACGGTATTAATGGGTCACAGCATTAGGAAGGTTGAGAACCCCTGATACAGCCATACACTGGGTTCAGTTTATCTCCTAAACAAATTTCACTTCCACTATTCCACCAAAACTGCTACAATCAAGCCAGGCAGTGGTGGAGCAGGCCTTTAATCCAAGCACTTGGGAGGCAGAGGAAGGTAGATCTCTGAGTTCTAGGCCAGCCTGGTCTAAAGATCGAGTTCCTGGACAGTCAGGGCTATACAGAAAAACCAAAACAAAAGCAAAAACAAGGAAACCCTGCTACCCGCAAGCACACTACCACCTTCATGCTACCAGATCAACTTTACTTTCTTTTGGGTTTGTGTTCTTCATTTTTTGGGACAGTGTATCTATCACTCACTGGCTTGAAACTCAAAACCCTCATCTCAGCCCCCACAGCTGACCTCAGAAGGGTTTTTTGGTGCTTTCGATTCAGGCTGCTGAACCAGGGGCTTCTTGGATGCTTGCCTAATACTGTACCACGGAACTCCTCCTTCCAGTTTTTAGTCACCATCCTCTTCCTAGCTTTCTTCTTCCCCTTGGACCTGCCTGAACCCTTTGTCAACAGTCCTTCACGGCCTTCCAACAGAGATACAAATCTTATTTATTTCTGTCTCCCCAGTGACTGTAAGCTCACTGGTACCTGGGACTTCTGTCTCCGACATAAATACAACTGTGCGGGGCATACAGAAGATGCTCTGCAAATATGGTATGAACAGATCTGGGAAAACTTTTACTTTTTTCTTTTTTTTTTTTTAACTGTCACCTGTCACAGTGCAATGCTCCCCTTCCTGGATGTATACTAAAAAAGTCTCTTCATTCGAAAACGGGAAACGCTGGAGAGAGCTAAGAGACAAAGGGACTGTCGCGCCTGCACGACGGGGATGGAGGGCCAGCATCGCTGTGACCGTCTTGGGTGCCCCGCAGTCTGTCGCCTGCACTGCCTCGGCCGCCGGGGTATAGGTCGCGAGACGGCCTGGTCTTTCCCCGGCAGGCGGGCATGCTCCCGACTTGTCACCCACGACTCGAGTCGGCGGGAGCCCGTCTCCGCCGCACTCACCTGCGCCTGCACGTCCATTGTGCTCCTCATAGGACCGGATGCAGAAGAGGAGGACGGGCACCGTCGACCCGGGACCTGCGTCCTCTCACGGGATCGCGCTACACAGCCCGAGCGACAATAGGCCCCGGAGGCAGGTCGCCTGCCACACCCGCCACTTTTGAATTTTAACCGCCGCGCCGCGGACTCACCGCTCAATCCGCAGAGGCCAATCCACGCCGCCGCCACGGACGCGAGCCAATCACAGAACCCTCCGCCTCCGGGGCCACACCCTCTTCGAGGAAACTATTTCCCGTTACCGCAGCGCAAGAGAACCAGACACTGGACCCTCGGATCGGACTTCCGGATCTGCTTTTTCCTCCGTTTCACTCTCTCCCCCTCCTTTACGCGCAGCCCGCTGCACTTCCGCTCGGCTTCCGGAGGCCTCTGCTTACGTCAGACGTGCGTGCGCATGTGTGAAGGGGAGGAAACACAGCGCGCATGTGCACAGGCGTCCTGAGCAGGGCCGGGGCGGGCGGGGGACGACGATCGCCACCTAGCGGACATTGCGGGAGATGCTTCGCCAACCCCGGGGACTAGAGACGCTCCCTTGAGGTTTCTCAGGTCCCAAAAGTGGGAGCTGGGTGATGGCGCCGCCCTGCCTCCAAAGAAAAAAAAAGAAAAGAAAAAAGGAGAGGTATGAAGATATGCCAACGAGGTGTATAACATTTACCTAGCATGCTGAGGTCCTGAGTTCAATCGCCAGCACAAGTAGACTGGAAAAAAAATAAAAGGAGGGAGAAAAAAAGCATGACAGGGCGAAAAATCAGAATACAAAACTTTTCCAGTGTGTTTTCAAATAATTAGTATGGTCATAAAATTAGAGACAAGGCTGGGAAATGGTAATCCCTGGAACCCGTGTAATGATCTCTACATTCCGGACTCAATAATACATGTTATATATAAACAACATACATGTATATATATTATATACATATAAATATATAAGCGTATATATTATATGTATTTACATATTACATATATATTTATATATTATATAAATTTAGTAGATATATTTAATAATATATATATACAAACATATAAACAACATATATGTATATATATAAAATAGTGTTTTGTTTAGTTGAAATTGGGTTTCTCGCCGGTGTGGTAGCACACGACTTTAATCCCAGCACTTGGGGCACAGAGGCAGGTGGATCTCTGTGAGTTCCAGGCCAGCAAGGTTGGTCTACAAGTGAGTTTCAGGACAGCCAGGAATACATAGTGAAATCCTGTCTTGGGGAAAAAAAAAAAAGATTGGGTTTCTCTGTGAAACCCTAGCTGTCCTGGAATTCGATCTGGAGACCAGCTTGGGATTAAAGGTGTGCACCACCATGCCCAGGTCAATAAACGTTTTTTTAAATTTAAAAAAGTACACAGAAACCCTGTCTCAAAAACAAAAAATAAAAAAATAAGTAACAGTCGTAGAAGCTGGGTGTGGTGGTGCATTCCCCTAGTCAGAATACTCAGAATGAAGAGGCAGGCAGATGTCTATGAGTTGGAGGGCAGTCTGGTATTTCAAAATACCCTGTCTCAAATAAATAAATAAATAAATAAATAAATAAACAAGCAAATAAATGAATGAATAAATAAGAAAATAAGATAATAATACCATAAATAGGACTGGAGAGATGACTCAGCGGCTAAAATCACTGGCTCCTCTTCCAAAGGACCCTGGTTCAAATCCCAGCACCCACATGGCAGTTCACAACTGTCTGTAATTGCCGGGTGTGGTGGCGCACGCCTTTAATCCCTGCACTAATCCCAGGACAGCCAGGGATACACAGAGAAACCCTGTCTCAAAAAAATAAAATAAAGCCGGGCAGTGGTGGCGCACGCCTTTAATCCCAGCACTTGGGAGGCAGAGGCAGGTGGATCTTTGTGAGTTCGAGGCCAGCCTGGTCTACAAAGTGAGTCCAGGACAGCCAGGGCTACACAGAGAAACCCTGTCTCGAAAAAACCAAAATATATATATATATACAATAAATATACATAAAATGCATATTTTTGAAAATTGTTTTTCAGATCACTGGGCAGTGGTGGCGCTCACCTTTAACTCCAGGGCTCAAAAGGCAAAGGGCAAAGGCAGACAGATCTCTGAGTTCCAGACCAGCCTGGTCTACAAAATGAATTCCAGGATAGCCAGGACTCTATAGAGATACTCTGTCTTAAATAAATAAATAAACAAACAAATAACTGGTATGTTTCTTTTTCTTTTTTTTTTTTTTAGGTTTTTTTCAGACAAGGTTTCTCTGTGTATCCTTGACTGTCCTGGACTCACTCTGTAGACCAGGCTGGCCTTGAACTCACAGAGATCCGCCTGCCTCGCCTCCCGAGTGCTGGGATTAAAGGCGAGCGCCACCACACTGTTACACACAGACAGCTGTGAACTAACTGCTTTGTGGTGCTGGGATTTGGAAAAGCAGTCAGTGCTCTCAACCATTGAGCCATCTCTCCAGCCCCAACTAGTAGGTTTCTTGACACTAAGTTTTCTGAGTCCACAAATTTAAGTAGGGGACACTGGAAAATTCCCAGTTATAATTTTCCAAACACTAATGGTTTTTAGATTAGATAGGATTTCCTTAGTGACTTTCTAGAAAAAAGCAAAGTTTTAGTCAGTAACAAAGTGTCAGTTTGCCTTTTACTGAAATCTGTTTTGTGAGTCTTTCTTTTTTTTGTTAATAGTTTATTTATTTGCCTGCATGTGTGTCTGTCTGAGGGGGTCAGATCTTGGAGTTACAGAAAGTTGTGAACTGCCATGTGCTGGGATTTGAACATGGGCCCTCTGGAAGAGCAGTCAGTGCTGTTAACCTCTGAGCCTTCTCTCTAGCCCCATGTTTATCTTTCTAAGCATGAAGCCTGAGAGTAAGATAAACCTGCCTCTGAGGTTTTACATATGAAATGGTCTGACCTGGTCCTTGTAGCTTTGGGGTAGGAGCTGGCTGAGGTTGGCTTGCTGCTGCTAAACAGTTGATAAAACTAGAGCTCCTGGGCTAGAAAGATGGCTCAGCGGTTAAGAGCACTGGCTGCTCTTCCAAATGACATGGGTTCAAATCCCAGCACCATCTGGCAGTTCACAGCTGTCTGTGATGGCCGGCGTGGTGGTGCTCATCTTTAATCCCAGCACTCAGAGGCAGAGACAGAGGCAGGCAGATCTCTGTGAGTTCAAGGCCAGACTGGTCTACAAAGTGAGTCCAGGACAGCCAAGGCTACACAGAGAAACCCTGTCTCGAAAAACAACAACAAACAAACAAAAAAAAACCAAAACAAAAAAACTAGTGCTCCTCCATCAACGCCATAACAGAGATCTGACAAGGATACCTTTGAGCAGGAGATATAAACAAAATGGCGTCTGTATTAGAATGAGAGAGACTTACCCAGAGCCAGCCTGGTGTCCTTCACCCTGGGTGATCTCAATGGGTTCCTTGGGAGCAGAAGTCGGTCTTCAGCTGTCACACAGGGCAACACCAGCCTGCGGCAGCCAGCCCAAAAGCTCTGAGAGATTCTTCTGTGGAGAAGGAAATTGGGGGAACTGACCCGCTTTGGTGAGGCAGAGTAGGGTAGTCAACCCAACCGAGGCAAGGATAGGGCAGGGTTGCCCAGGAGTGAGTGGTGCTACACTTGAAACGAGTGCCAGGACAGTTTGTTCTCCTGCCTTTTCTGGAGGCGGCCTCACCAGCTGCTACCAGAAGCTGGTATTTTGTCTGTCAGGGGAAGCCTTTTTCAGTAAACACCTTAAATGCCACGTTCAGCAGATGTCTGTGAGGGGTTTGAGAGCTATCATCTAATCTATGAAGCGTACCTGATTTTTTTTTTCTGAGCCAGGGTTTCTCTGTGTATCCTTGACTGTCCTGGACTCACTCTGTAGACCAGGCTGGCCTAGAACTCACAGACATCCGCCTGCCTCTGCCTCCGGAGTGCTGGGATTAAAGGCGTGCGCCACCACGCCCCTGCAAGTATACCTGATTTTAAATTGCTTATTTTAGTTGTTTGCTTTAGGCTTCACCTTGACAATATATAGAGAAGGCCGACGCTCGTCCTTGTAAATGAATCACCTTGACAATATATAGAGAAGGCCGACGCTCGTCCTTGTAAATGAATTACATTTTTATTTAACATGACTGCAAACATAGTTCTGAGCATATTAAAGTTTCAAGACAGGGTTTCTCTGTGTAGTCTTGCCTGTCCTAGAACGTGTTCTATAGACCAGGCTGGCCTCAAACTCACAGAGATCCCCCTGCCTCTGCCTCCTGACTGCTGGGATTAAAGGCATGAGCCACCATGTCTGGCCTTAGCTGTTGTATTTGTATAATTTTTAAAATTTGTTTTTTTTTTTAATGTATGAGGTGCTTTGTCTGCACGTACACCTGTGTGCCAGAGGAGGGTATCAGATCCCTTTATAAATGGCTGTGAGCCACCATGTGGTTTCTGAGAATTGAACTCAGATCCTCTGAAAGAGCAGCCAGTGCTCTTAACCACTGAGCCATCTCTCCAGCCATCATGTGTTGTCTTTAAGTCCTATTTTTCTTTTTAAAGATTTATTTATTTATTTATTTATTTAATGTACATGAGTGCTCTATCTGCATCTATCAGGACCTTTGGAAAAGCACTAGCCAGACAGAACACTTTATACATAATAAATAAATAAATCTAAAAAATAAAAAATAAAACCAAGAAAAGGGGTATAAAATAAGCAGCTGTGGGCTGGAGAGGTGGCTCAGAGGTTAAGAGCACTGTCTGCTCTTCCAGAGGTCCTGAGTTCAATTCCCAGCAACCACATGGTAGCTCACAACCATCTATAATGAGATCTGTTGCCCTGTTTTGGCCTGCAGGTGTACATGCAGATACAGCACTCATATACATTTAAATAAATAAATCCTTTAAAAAGCCAGGGTGGTGACGCAAGCCTTTAATTCCAGCACTTGGGAGGCAGAGGCAGACGGATCTCTGTGAGTTCAAGGCCAGCCTGGTCTGCAAAGTGAGTTCAGGACAGCCAGAGCTACACAGAGAAACCCTGTCTCGGAAAAAAAAAAAGATAAGTAGCTGTAATCTCTGTTGGGAGTAGTTTACTTTTTAGCTGTTTTAAAGTACATAGTGTCTTTTCCCGGCCTCTTCTGCTTTGCTCTCCTTCTCCCTGCCACAGAGTGAGTGAGGTGGCTGGCCTGACCCAGGAAAGAGGTTCTGGAGGAAAATTTTAAACAAGTGTGCTTGGCCATGGAGAAAGAGGGGCCATAACCCAACTCCAGAGCCGGCCTTTTATAGAGTAGAACAGCATAAAACAATTTTTAAAATATTGTCTGTATCAAAAGGATGTTTGAAGCCAGGCGTGGTGGTGCACATCTTTAATCCCAGCACTCAGGAGGCAGAGGCAGATGTATCTCTGTGAGTTCCAGGCCAGCCTGGTCTACAGAGTGAGTCCAGGACAGCCAGGACTGTTACACAGAAAAACCCTGTCTTGAAAAACCAAAAACAAAAAACAAAAAAAAAAAAGGATGTTTAGGATTTTGAATCTCCTATAAGACTGAATTTAGTGATCAGAGGGAGGGACTAGAGCAAGCAGAGAGGGGGAAAGGCTCAGAGACCTGAGATTTTAGAGTGCAGAGTAGAGAAAGTTTAGAGACTCCTGTGGCTTTGCAGTGGCAGAAGTTGTCAAAGTCTACAAGAATTTGGAAATTAAGCATGCTGACCTCGGCCCTTGAACCATGCAGAGGCCAAGCAAGCAGTGAGGCTTGAAAAAAAATCTCCAAGTCTAAGGAGTGAACAAGATTAAGAGCCCAGGGAGCTCAGGCTCTAGCAGGCAAGAGGGACAGAGAGAGAGCTGAGGCACACGTGGGGGGGACAGAGAGCAAGCTGAGGCACACGT